>QRDG01000690.1:0-187593 GCA_012064385.1 Puccinellia tenuiflora
TAATTAGTGCCACACGTCAGATCTTAATCCTGTTTTCTGCTGTCTACAGTACAGTTACTAATTCTGTACGGACCAGATGTTTTCATATGGATAGATCCTAGGTGCACGCTTTCTCTATCGTTCATAATTCAAGCTCGATCATGAGATGAGACTACGGTTATACAATCAAAAGTTTTTCAATAGACTAGATCCTATATATTTACTAATTGGAGGCACTGTAGAAAGCACCACGTTAATCCTCACGGAAGAACAAACGAATTCCGTCCGATATTTGTCTCACGCGTGCCACCATCGTCTTATTACCTACCTGCCCATGAAAGCCTAAAACCAATCTGAACCGCAATCGTCCGCATATTTGCTGCTGCGCCGCCGCCGCCGGAAGCTGATTTCACCGGCAGGCGACGGAAAAACATCAATCTCAGATTAACTATGCTGCTCTCACGTCACGCATCAGCGAATACTGCATGCATGTCGTGAAGTTGTTCCAGTGAAAAGGTACGATCAAATAAATCATGTGTAGCTCTCCTCATCATATTCCTCTACAAACGCTGAATCTTATTTTCAATTTTTTAACTTTTAATCACAGATCACCCGATCATGTATATTACAGCACAACTTTATCCCACGATGGTGTTGATTAAGAAGAGGAGGTGTATTAACTCTATGAAGCAGATTGGGTGGCCGTCGCCATCTGTGAAGCAGCCGCGATGGAAACTCTGGCATACTGGCGATGCAGCTGTTCAATTCCTCGATGCCGTCCAGCTCACTAGCAAGAAATTTCTGTATCCTTAAATTCTCTCTTCCAGATATATGTTAACCTGGACACGGTGAATCCGCCCAGCTCACTCACCAGGCAGGAAATTTCTGTATACTTAAATTCTCTATTCTAGAGTCTAGATATACTGAAGATGCATACGGTGAATCCACGGTCTATGCTGGTGCTTGACTGGTGCATACGTTTTAGTTCGTAATTAAGATGGATCTGAGCATTATAAATTAATCCCGTTTATCTTTTTTCCCGGGAATTAATCAGGTTGTTCACTCGCCCGTCCTGGCTGAATCCAAGCCAACTGCCATCAGGTTGTTCATCATCCTTCCTTGATTAATCTAGGCATCAAAACTCTCATAGTACATAATGATCTGTTAGCTTCGCTTTGTCTGACCTGTATTTATAGGGATACATCGACCAACTTGAGCATATACAAGTACAAAGTCTTGATAATACATGTCTCCTCCTTTTACAGTAGAATAGTTCTTTGGATTATTTTCAATAATACATAAAGTTGGAATCATGTGTGATTGCATGTCAAAGAAAAATTGATATTATTTAATATTATTTATATTTAATTAGTGCCACACGTCAGATCTTAATCCTGTTTTCTGCTGTCTACAGTACAGTTACTAATTCTGTACGGACCAGATGTTTTTCATATGGATAGATCCTAGGTGCACGCTTTCTCTATCGTTCATAATTCAAGCTCGATCATGAGATGAGACTACGGTTATACAATCAAAAGTTTTTCAATAGACTAGATCCACCTATTTGTCTTTTTTGTACAGCCTAAAATACAAAAAATTTAGAGCTTAAATTCCAAGATTATATATCTCGACAATATCTACACCCGAGAATTTATTTCTGGATTTTTGAAAACTAAAAAATGTCATGAAAAACCGGCCACCATTAAATCTGGGCTCCATTACAGGTTTTAGAATTTAATTTAAGCTATAAACTATAAAGCTACAGTTTTTGTTTACGAGTCTACAGTCCAATTCCAAATCATGAATATTACTAGATCTAATGCATAGAGATATAAAGTTATCATAAGATGAGAGTAGGTTTATACACTCAAATTAGTTTATCGATATAATAGAATTTAAATTAAGCTATGAAGCTACAGTTTTTCGTATACGGGTCTAAAGTCAAATTCCAAATAATGAATATTACAAGATCTTAATGCATATAATTCAAAACCATGCTTTCATGTGAAGCTTCAATTTGGAACTTATTTAAAGAATTAACTTATTGCCATACAATAACCATGAAAAACAATTACGTGCTTTCAGAATTAAGTTGGAAACGATATCTCCAAATGGCAGTGCAGTTCTTAAAGTTTCACTATTTCTATCAACATGAAAACTATCCCGTGCGGATGCACGGGTTAACGACTAGTAAAATGGAATCGAGATTCGAGCAAGTCGTGGGAATGTTTATGTTTCGTACGTAGACAGGTCACGACATTCATAAACTTGGCAGAGAGCTGTCTTTTGATTCTTGCATGCGCATATATATGGTTTTGGCTTCCAGCTACCGGTGGTTACCTAATCAAGCTCCTGAATTGCTCCAGGAGTATGCATCGACCACATTTTGAAGAGATACGCGTCCAGCCCATGGTGAGTCGATTGCATGGAAATGCTGTGTGGGCTCTTTTAAAGAAGTTTTCGACAACATGGAAATGTCCCGGTTCGAGCTGCTAGGCCTCGGGATGTCAATTGTCCCGGTTCGAATGACGGTATTAGTCCTGGTTCGTGGCTAGAACCGGGACTAAAGGGCGAGTACCTTTAGTCCCGGTTCGGGGCACAAACCGGGACTAAAGGGTCTATCTTTAGTCCCGGGGGACTAAAGGGGCGAGCACTTTTAGTCCCGGTTCGGGGCACAAATCGGGACTAATTTTTTTTCCCGAATTCAACCAGCTGTTTTGAATTTTTTTTATTTCAGAAATTCAAAAATATTCAAAATTCAGATTTTTATTTTTTAAAAAAAATTAGAAATATAAAAATTATGTCATACTTGGATTCCTCATATTTTTCTGATAATAATGGACATATTATTTATTCAATTTCCATTTACAGATTAAAAAATATGAATTATGCCATATTAAATGAATTAATGTCAAAAAAATAATAAAACACATTTTATTTTTATATTTATTTAATATTATGATTACTTAGTCATTTTTGTATATTTAAATAATTATTTAGAATTCAAATTATAAAAATGCATTACTCACATGATCCATTGGTTAATATGATTAATAGCATACTATAGACATAAGGTTACAAGTAGGTTATAGGAAGGGGCATAGGAAGGAACCAGGATGTTAAGCGTGCTAGGGGTAGAGTAGTGTGAG
The DNA here is from genome assembly GCA_012064385.1 of Puccinellia tenuiflora. Classification (NCBI taxonomy): domain Eukaryota; kingdom Viridiplantae; phylum Streptophyta; class Magnoliopsida; order Poales; family Poaceae; genus Puccinellia; species Puccinellia tenuiflora. Next base: position 3,129 of record QRDG01000690.1, read on the forward strand.
GATGGGTGACCGACCGGTAAGTTTAACCAAAATTAGAATTTAACCAAAGACTAAGTGTGATTAAGAGGCCCCGGTGTGAGAGATTAATGAGTCCAACAATTCATAGATTCAAAAAAAATGATTTTTTTTAAAATAAAATCATTTTTGAATTAAAGAAATAGAAAAATCTTTTAATCCCGGTTCGTGTTGCGAACCGGGACTAAAAGTCCGACTCTTTAGTCCCGGTTTGTACCGGAACCGGGACTACTTTTAGTCCTGACTGTTAGTCCCGGGTCCCAAACCGGGACTAAAGGCCCAAATGAACCGGGACAATAGGCCCTTTTTCTACTAGTGGAGGACATGTTGGTACACAAGGAGCTACCTAAAATAATCACTACAAACATAAGGGGCGTTGTACGTGAGAACTAGACAATAGCCTGGTGGCAAGGGTCGCAGTGGCGCTTCCCGGCGCCCATTTGACTCCTGTAGGGAGCGAATTTCCGGAGCCTCGTCCAGGTGGGATCCTTCTGTAAAATAAGTGTTCGTGCCCACAGATCTCTTTCTCTTTAAAAAAAAGGGGGCGTTGTACGTAGCTTATTTGGTAAATAACAGTAATATAGAATCACAAATACAGTACATAATGATCAGTAGTACATAGCGACACTAAGAACACCCCCAGAGAATACGGATCCCACATCAGCAACCGTGAAATAAAAATGTGTGTGCGCGATGAGGCACACAAGGTATGGGCGACCATGAGGCAGGCCAGATATGCAACGATCCATTATGTATGATCGTTGTAGATGTGGGTAGGTGATAGAAAGGACAAATTTCTAGTATTGTCGCAAACGATTTTTTGTCCGAAAGGACAAATTTGGGTTTAATATGGATCATAGAAAGGTTATGTAGCAATCAACTTCTTCGAAAACCCTGCAAAAGTTATAAAGACTTGTTTGCTCCACCGAAGTAAGCATTAAGTACAACAGTGTGAAATAAAATTAACTAGTCATCTACAAAACAATAGGAAAATTGTTTTTGTATTTTTTGGAGTAATTAACTAAACAATATTAAACTAATACCAAACTAAAGGAAACGGTATTTCTTATTATGAGAAATGGATAGGGGTTCATGGGTTCACTTGATCACTCTCCGCAAAAAACATCATGGCACAAAAGAACAGGTATATATAGATATGAGTAAAAGCATTATGAATACAATGCAAGCTCATGTTTCTTGCCATTGATAGTATATATATTAGCATCACATCAAATATCGAACATACCCTGCATATACACAAGTATGTCGCTAATACTCCCTCATGCACCTGAGGTTGTTCTTACGCTGAGTTTGGATACAAAGATATAGTATAGCTTTAAGTTCTAAGACATTACATTGAGGTAGGACGGCTACTCAAAGCTTCCTCACCTTTTTTTAATCCCTAGTGGGGTATCTCAAGAAGGTTGTCAACCGTCCTTAGTGTTATACTCACACTGCCACCAAGCTAAGAAGATTCCAACTAACGCACATGTTCCCACACATATGTCCTATCACCTATATTGATCAAGTCTAATATCAAGAACATGGTAATAATATAAATCTATAATATATCAAAGACAAACATAAAGGAAGATTGCATATGAATAAATCATCTCAAGAATACATTAGAATAATGACCATAATCATGTAGAGTAGTCCATATGCATGGTTCTTAAACAATGATAGCACATAGAGAGTTTCGACCAATCTACTGCCATAAACCCATAGTTCAGGGATGGACTACTCTCTATTCATCATGAAGGAAGTGGCAGTGGCATATCTAGAATTTTACCACTGGGTATGCCGCATCAAAAACTTATTGACCATTTTGATAAAATATATTTCCAATTGAATAAATAATTGTAAATTTGCATTTTTTTAATACTGTCGAAAAGCAATTTTCTCCGTCCGAATTATTTTTAGAGCAACACGAAGCTTTACACAACCAATTAGTTTATTTTTTCTTCCTATTAGGCCGCACGACGCACGGCTCAGCTGAGCGGTTTTACCCAACGAATCGATCAGCCTTTTTTTCTAGTACTATTAGTCCGCACGACGCACGCTCAGCTGACCAGTTTTGCACAACAAATGTATCAGCCATTTTTTTTCTTAGTACTACACGGTAGAACGGCTTGGCTGCAGGGTATGCCACGGCATACCGGGCATACCCTGTGGCTCCTCCGCCACTGGGTAGTGGTGGAGTCGATTGAGAAAGTGGAGATGCGATTGGGAGAGATTCCAGTGCCCCCTCTAATATTTCTCTCGCGGCGGCCCTCTGTCTCTCTTGTTTTGTGTTCTTTGTTGGATCACCCTTATCTATAGAAAAAATATCGACAGGGTATATATAGGAAATTTTATGTCAAGACGGAGTCCTCAATCAAAGGGCAACACAAATTGATGAGTCCAGTACCTGGGCATTATCCGCGACGCAAAAAACATGTAGAAATTGAACAACAACTGGGACTTGATACTGGGTTAATCAGACAGTCCAATAAAAATGATATAAATTGGTATAAAATCATAGCAAAAACATGTAACATTGATATAATAACAACATGGATCTATCAAAAATTATAGATACCTTTAGAACGTATCACACACTAGATGATGTCTTCCTTATGAGGCTGTCTAATGGGGCGCATATCCCTCGGCTTATGTCGTTTAGGAATGCAAAGGAATTGACGGAGGCCCGCACAAGCGGTGGAGCATGTCCTGTCACCGCCAACACAAAAGGTGGGATACTTTGTGAACAACATCATAAGAGATCTGTAATATCACGTGGAATTCAAATACATGACCTAGAAATCCGACACAAAAAATCGGCATCACTGAACAGAAGACACGCAAAGCATCCTTCAAGCCACCGCCGTCGTTGATTTCCACTACCTATTGTTGATGCACATCACGCGTCCCGCACTCCTCGCGCCACCATAGAATCCAACCACCACTCCTCCAAGTGATGCCTTGCTATAGACACGTTCTCCCCTTCACATGTAGCCGGGAGGCTTCGCCCTGCAACAGCGTTTGGAGGCAGCGAGGACAAGGAGGATTTCAGGGAAGGGTAGCGGCGGGCGATCTAGGGTTAGCCCCCATGAGTCATCTATAGGAGAAGACTCAAAGGGCTCTCTTCATCTTTCAACCAAGTTAATAAAACTGTTGTTACACTAATTATCCATTGTTGTCTTTGTTAGATTGTACCATTGTATGAATATTGTTTCATAAATATGCCTAGTAAGCTCTATGATCGTTGTCTCGGTCGGTTCTTTAATTTTCCTCGCATTTGCCTGTTTTCCGAAAAATTAGGAGTGCCTCACAAATAACAAATAAGGCCTCCTGATTTTTAATTTATTTCTCAGAGCCGTGTTAAAGAGGTCATCTTCTTAACTCACAATAGCATTTGCTCGTTTATTATCTCTTTTAAACCAACACGTAGCACTTTTGTTGGAACATGTTACTTAGCTGAGTATGTAGTTGGTTCTCTAATTTTCCTCGCATTTGCCTGTTTTCCGAAAAATTAGGAGTGCCTCACAAATAACAAATAAGGCCTCCTGATTTTTAATTTATTTCTCAGAGCCGTGTGAAAGAGGTCATCTTCTTAACTCACAATAGCATTTGCTCATTTATTATCTCTTTTTAAACCAATGCGTAGCACTTTTGTTGGAACATGTTACTTAGCTGAGTATGTAGGTTATACATCTGATGGGGGGATACTTTCCAGGTAGGCCCATGGAGCCGGAGGACCCGCCAAGACCTAGAAGGCCCAAGTTGGGTTACACTTCAAGCAACATGAGCTGGGCAAGGAACAAGCCGGCCAGCCCGTTACGAGTCAACAGAAGGGAAAGGACCCGGCGGAGACTGGAGTCCAAATGCGACCCGGAGTACCAACTTGGAAGGTGAAGACCTAGAGTAGGACTCCGTATTCAAGTGTAACTCGGCATAAGTTGTAAGTCCAGGGACCCGGCCACCTTTATAAGGAGGACCCTGGACCTTAGATCGATAAGCTCTCAAGAAACACCAAACCCGTAGTCGCCGACTCCTGAGTTAGAGGAGTCGGAACCTTGTAATCGAGATCAGATCCATAGCAATAAAGAACAACCAGGAAGTAGATCTTCACCTCTAAACAGAGGGGCCGAACCTGGGTAAAACTCCTTGTCCCTCGTCAAGACTAACAACTCCTGTGTCCTAGTCACCAATGGCCCCACAACTTAGCTTCCCGGAGGAATTACTTGCCGTGACAACCCCACGACAGTTGGCGCCCACCGTGGGGCCGGTGATGAAAGGAGTCGAGATCATGGGAGAAGCTCGCCGAGGTATGGAGAAACTCGACATTGGCAGGGTCTACACCAACCAGTACGGCGTGACCGAGATCGACGACTACGGGTGGAGCCTGGATATGGATGAAGTTGAGGAAGGCAAACAGCTCATCTTCGGCAAGATGAACGTGTTCGTTGGCATGGTCAGCACCACAGGTAACCGTGCTAATGTGTTGGAATATGTTTCAGAAGCAACAGCTATCATCGAGTCCGATGGAGAGGAGTCCATCGGTACATCACAAGTCGGCATAGTCGCCGAAGAAAAGGAGCCGGAGATGTTGCCGGAGTTGGGTTCAGAGCCCGATTACGATGCAGATTCAGAGTCAATCCTACCATTGTTTGAAGATCGACTCGGCTATGGAATAGAGGAGGAATACGTGCAATCACCAACACGCCCACGTCATGTTGGAGTGTACATATCCGGACCAGAAAACGGTGGAGAACGTGGTGGAGGAAGTCAATTCGACCCCAACTTGCTAACAAAGGAAATTACGGCAGACAATGCGGCGGCTGGTGCAGAGGAGTTGATCGCAGCTCGTGAGGCAATAGAGAACCAGCTAGCAGATGTTGTAGAAGCAAATCGCAGATTGATGGCAGACCAAGCCCTCGTGCAAGCAGAACAAGCATGCATACAAGCTGAACAAGCCCGCATACAGTCAGAGCATGAGCGTGTACAAGCTGAGGCAGCAGCAGTGCGTAATCGCTAGCAAGAGCTCACATCAATTCAGCATCGGAGGACTCGGAGCCGACTGCACGAAGGAGTTCACATAAATCCAACCAACTTGTTTCAGACGCCAACAGGTCCAGGCGCAGGAGCCGGAGGATCAGCACCCGGAGCAGGAGCACCACCACCACCGCCAGGAGGAAACGGAGGAGTCGGAGCAGGAGCTGGAGCCAATGCACCACCCCCACCACTTGGAGGAGGAGTCGGTGGTATGGGTCCACCACCGCAGAGGTTTCATACACCCGCAGGGCATTACTCAAACCCAATGGATAATGTACACGCAGCAACCATGGTACTAGAGAGAATTCCACTCAATGAGAATCCAACGGGACAGGAAGCATGACTCGCCATAGACATGTTGAAAACAACATTGTAGCAGCAAGCTCTTTACCCTAACTTTCCAGATGCAAGCAGACTTCACTCAACTCCGTACAACTCCAGAACAAGGAGTCGGCATGACGAGTCTCACCCGGCCGGGTCGTCGAGCGCAAGACGCCGCGAACTGGCAAGGAATCAACCACATGTGCCAACTACTTCGGAAGCTCAAAGACGAGTTGATGCAGCACGGAATAGGAGAGCTGCCACGGCCAGAGCCCCAGAAGCCACAGGAGTCAGTGGGCCAGCGCCAGCAACAGGAACACCAGGAGTCCAGCCAACTCGTGCAATCATAGAAGTAAACTCGCCTGAAAGTTCACCTTCCTTGACGGGTCCAGAGTGTTTATCAGAAGCAATCAGAGCCGAGTCCTTCCCAAGCAGCGTTAAGGAGCCGCGCAAGGTTGGTAATTATGAGCCCAATATGGATCCTACTTCCTGGCTCAGCAGTTGTGAGATGGCAATGAGTATTCGCAATGCAACTGGAAATTTGTGTGCAAAGTTTATGTACCTTATGATGGATGGAGCAGCTCAAGCTTGGATGAGAAACTTACCACCTAGGTCAATCAACTCGTGGGAACAATTGAAAATCGCTTTCATTCAAAACTTTCAGGGCACCTGCGAGAAATTAGGTACCATTGAGGACTTAGAGAGATGTGTTCAGAAGAAAGGAGAATCTGCAAGGCATTGGATGAAACGACTCTCCGAGATCATCAATTCTTCGCAAGGACTCCCACCAATATCTGTGTTGATGGCCCTAGAAAGGAACTGCACTTTTAATCGCCTATGTTGGAAGCTAGGGCGTATGAAGGACAGCTTGAACCAAGGCATACCAATTACCATTGGAGAAATCATGGCAGGAGCAAACAAACACGCAGCCATGGATAAAACCAAGGACCAGGAAGAAGTAAGAAAGGGCCAAGGTGGTAGTGGCCAGAATCAAAACTAGAATCAACATCAGAACCAAAATCATGGAGGGACTAAGCGGCCGTATGACAACTCCGACTTGGTAGCTAACACCAGTTCGGGGAACAGACGCGGGGACAACAACTCACAAGGTTACCAGGCACGCAGACCGACTCCTCATGAAATCTTATAGAGTCCGTGTCCTCGCCATGCCAGGAACGGCAGATGCGGGCATACCCTAGAGCAATGTGTCGATCTGCAGCAGTGGAAAAACAACCCGGCAAACCGTGGTAATAATGGAAGTAGAAATGATGGATATAGAGGTAGTAATGGAGGACCTAGCAATTATGGTGGAGGAGCCGGAAATAACCCAGGACCCAGCAATGGTGGAGGAAACCAGCAAGGGAACCAGTGCGGCTTTCAGCAGAACCCTAAGCAGCTTCATGATAATCAGGGGCAGTATTACATAACAACTCGGCCACATCATCCGAGTCAAGGGAGCTATCATGTCTTCACCACCAGCACCTCCAAGTGATCAAGGAAGTTGAAAGTTCGCGCAGTCAATGTCGTGGAACCAGCAGTTCCACAATGGCTAAGATGGTCAGAACAGCCTATCACTTGGAGTCGGGCAGATCACCCTCCAAGAGTCGACGACCCGGGGCAATTAGCCTTGGTGGTAGCACCACAACTTGGAGGATACACGCTTAACAAGGTACTCATGGATGGTGGTTGCAGCATCAACATATTGTACTACGATACATTCAAGAGTATGAAGTTGCAAGACAGGCAGCTCATACCGACAGAGACAGTTTTTCATGGGATAGTACCAGGGAAGTCGGCAAAACCCATTGGTAAGATTTACCTGGAAGTTGCTTTCGACACTTTTGAGAATTATAGATCAGAGATCTTGCCCTTTGAGGTTGTGGATCTCCACAGCCCATATCATGCTCTCTTTGGACGTCCTGCATATTTCAAGTTCATGGCAAGGCCATGTTATGTATATCTAAAGTTGAAGATGCCGGGACCAAAAGGAGTCATCACAGTCAATGGTAGTAGGCAGATGGCATTGGAATGCGAGCAAGGAGATGCAGCTATGGCAGAAACAGCTTGTGCCCAAGAGGAGCTCAGGTTTTATAGGGCCCATGTGGACCCGGAAGACAATACAGTACTCAAGAAACCGGCAACAGAGGAGAAGATGAAATTCAAGTCGGCTCAAGATACAAAGCAAGTTGATTTCACCCCCGGTGACTCCTCCAAGCAGTTCACTATCGGGGCACACCTCTCTGATAAATAGGAAAGCGCGCTCGTCGAGTTCATCCATGAGAACCGGGACGTCTTTGCATGGAAGCCATCTGACATGCCAGGTGTCCCGAGAGAACTCGCCGAGCACAGCTTACACGTTAATCCTAACGCAAGACCTATAAAACAAGGACTTCACAAGTTTCATGATGACAGAAGAAATGCTATAGGAGAAGAAGTGGCCCGACTCCTTGCGGCCGATTTCATTAAAGAGGTATTTCATCTAGAGTGGGTGGCCAATCCAGTCTTAGTGCCAAAAAAGAAAAGAGAGTTACGTATGTGCATCGACTTCACAGGATTAAACAAAGCATGTCCTAAGGATCCTTTTGCCTTGCCACGCATCGACCAGATCATTGACTCCACAGCAGGTTCTGAGTTACTTTGTTTCCTGGATGCTTATTTAGGTTACCATCAGATCAGACTCAATGAGGAGGACGAGTTGAAAACCTCCTTCATAACACCCTTTGGAGCTTATTGTTACAAAACAGTGCCTTTTGGACTCAAGAATACAGGAGGAACATACCAGAGATGTATTCAGATTAGTTTTCAAGAGCAAATTGGATGGAACGTTCATGCATATGTGGACGATGTGGTCATCAAGTCACAGAAAGCTGACTCCTTGATTGATGACCTAACAGAGACATTCAACAATCTGCGCAAGTACAAGATGAAGTTGAATCCAGGCAAGTGTGTATTTGGAGTTCCAGCAGGCAAACTACTTGGCTTCATCGTCTCAGAGAGATGGATCGAGGCAAACCCAGAGAAAATCAAGGCTATACACAACCTGCAAAAGCCGACTTGTTTGAAGGATGTCCAGAAACTCACAGGCTGTGTTGCAGCTTTAAGCAGATTCATATCGCGACTCGGAGAGAAGGCGGGTCCTCTCTACCGACTCCTGAAGAAGTCAGACAAATTCCTATGGGACAAAGAAGCTAACGACGCTTTTGAGGAGTTGAGAAAACTTTGTCAACAGCGCCAGTCCTTGCAGCTCCTACAGATAAGGAGCCCATGTTGCTATATGTAGCTGCCAACGAGAGAGTTGTCAGCGCAGTGGTAGTTGTGGAACGCAAGGAGGAAGGAAAGGAGCATCCAGTGCAGTGCCCTGTTTACTATATTAGTGAGGTACTCACTGATTCCAAGCAAAGGAACCCACAGTGGCAGAAGCTGGTATATGGAGTCTTTTTAGCAAGCCGGAAACTCAAGCATTACTTTCAAGAGCACTCTATCAAGGTGGTGAGTTCAGCACCACTAGCAGACATCATCCGCAACAGAGACGCCACGGGACGAGTCGCCAAGTGGGCAATTGAATTGGGTCCTTACCACATCACATATGAGCCACGCACAGCTATCAAGTCACAAGCCTTGGCAGATTTTTTTCAATGACTGGACCGACTTCACGTCTTCACCAAACACGCCCTGCACCAAGTATTGGACAATGCACTTCAACGGGTCTAGACAACTCGAGGGATCAGGAGCCGGCATCGTTCTGACTTCACCTAAGGGAGATAAGTTGGCCTATGTCCTTCAATTGCACTTTGACTGCACAAACAACATGGCAGAATATGAGGCACTGCTACATGGACTCCGGTTGGCCAAGGAGATGAACGTCAAGCGTATCAGGTGCCTTGGAGACTCGGATATCATGGCCCAATAAGTGTCAGGAACTTGGGATTCAAAGGATGCAAATATGGCGGCTTATAGAAGGGCAGTCGACCAGATCTCCGGGTTCTTTTCTGGTTACCAAGTGGTACATATTGATCGCCGAAAAAACGAGGCGGCAGATGCATTATCAAGGTTGGGATCTAGAAGAGAGAAAGTACCACCAAATGTCTTCCTGGATGAACTCCATCATCCGTCAGTCAAGTTGCCTTCAGAAGAGAAACTCGCCTTTCCGGACCCGGAGTCAGCATTGGTAGCAGCAACTCAGACAATCCCAGCTTGGACGGAGCCGTATCTTGCTTATCTCCTACGTGGGGAACTCCTAGAGGATGAAGTCAAGAAAAGACAACTCGTCAGGCGATGCAAGTCGTATACAGTAATCAATGGAGAGTTGTTCAGGAGAAGCACCACAGGAGTCTACCAACGGTGTGTATCCCCAGAGGAAGGCAGGCAAATCCTGCAAGATATTCACGCAGGAGATTGTGCCCACCATGCATCAACAAGGTCCCTAGTATCCAAAGCTTTCAGGCATGGTTTTATCTGGTTGACAACACACTTGGATGCAGAAAAGATAGTCCGAGTCTGTGATGGTTGTCAGAGGTACGCCGGGCAAGATCATGTGCCAGCCCAGGAGCTCAGAACTATACCAATAACTTGGCCGTTTGTAGTTTGGGGGCTTGACATGGTGGGTCCTTTCTCAAAGTCAACTTGCCACAAAACTCACATGCTAGTTCAGTTGACAAATTCACCAAATGGGTGGAAGTCGAACCCGTCAGCCGAGTCGATGCAGCATCTGCCGTCAGGTTCATCAAAAAGATAGCTACACGATTTGGATATCCACATAGCATCATCACAGACAATGGAACAAATTTGTCAGTTGGAGAGATGGCTAAGTTTTGTGGAGAAAACAACATTCGACTTGATCTAGCCTCGGTGGCACACCCACAGTCCAATGGACAAGCTGAGCGTGCAAATTAGGAATTGCACAAAGGGATCAAGCCCAGATTGAGAGTTCCCCTGTTACGAGCCACCGGCCGGGTCCTGGGTTGAGGAATTAGCAACAGTACTCTGGAGCATAAGAACGACTCCTAACAGATCCACTGGCTTCACGCCATTCTTCATGGTCTATGGAGCAAAAGCATTCCTGCCTAGTGATTTACTTCATGACTCGCCACGAGTCACCAATTACATTGAGACAGAGAACGAGCTTGCTCGCCAGAACTCGGTGGATGCACTTGAAGAGGCAAGGGAGTTAGCCCTTGAGAGATCTGCAGTGTATCAGCAGGACTTGCGGCGATATCACGCACGCAGAATCAGAACTCGGACTTTCCAGGAAGGAGACTTAGTGCTTCGCCTAGTCCAAAATAAGGAAGGGATGCACAAGTAATGTCCTCCATGGGAAGGACTGTTTGTCATCAGCAAAAACCTGCACAATGGGTCGTACTATCTAATGGATGTACAAGAGACGGCAATTGAAAGCAAAGGAGCTGACACAGCTCATACACTAGACCCCTATTCAGAGGCAAAGAGGCCCTGGAACATAGCTCAGTTACGTCCATACTACAGTTAATCCTTGTAAGCAAGATATGCAAGTTATCAATGAGCCCAGTGAGCTCTTCATACATTGTATCATGATTATTATGATCAAAGGAAATAAAACCGACTAGATTTGAAATTGAAATCGTTTGTCGAAACACTCAGTATATGTGCTTCATTACATTCTGATCTTGAGGTTCTTGGGGGCTTGTTTTTAAGAAAAAAATTCAAGCTTTAGACTCTTGAACCCGGCTAAGAAGCCGGCTCTTTCCTGATTTTCAGCTGGTAAGTTAGATGCAACTCGCAAATTTTGACTAAAAACTACAGGCATGACTCGTCCTGAACTCCTATGAAGCCTAAAAAGGACTTAGGAGAAATTAGGCTTGTTAGATCAAAACTGTTAGCAAAGTCACGCGAGGCCTACTTATTCATCAGCATGAAATTCAGACGGGTTATAAGAACCAGAACAATTCATATAAAGTAGGCAATAGTAAGCCTATCACACAAAATTAAGACATTCAAAAGCATGTCATCTCAGAGATAAAGTTTTTACATCTCAAAACGCCGGACAACACGGCATCAGTTAAGATAAAGTCTAAAAATCATCCAAGGGATGAGCCTCTTGTGCAGGAGCAGAATTAGAAGCTGGAGCATTAGCTGCAGTACCTTGAGCAGAGCTGCCAGGCGTAGACGTGTCCTTCTAGACAGGGGCGGCTCCTTCATCTGGATTTTCGGAGTTGACAGCATCCTCTGGTCGGGCTCGAGCAGGAGCAGGTACTGCAGGAGTTGATAGTGTGGGTCATGTTGAAGTAGACGCGCCAACACCCAATTGAGAAGGACGACCGAACTCCACAACTGGAGGAGTCGCCATGACGATTTTCTGGTTCTTGGAGTCATACCGATGAGTCCATATCTCTGAGTCCATGTTCTCCATGATCTGGCAGTCAAACGGCCTGAGAGATTTCTGCAAATATTCAAGGTCTTCCTTGGTAAATGGGGAGCCGTCTTCGTGTTGTTCTGGCTTGCCCAAGGTCAGCAGCGCAGGATCCACAGTCGTTGGATAGTACGACCGCACCAAGGTCAGGACTCGGACGGCAGCACGTCTGAAGGACGACTCCTTCTAGGCCTTAACATAAGCAGGAGCTCGAGATAGCTCTCTAACCAGTCGTTCAGGAGCTGAGGGACACTTCTTCTGAGGAGACAGATAGGTGACAATTGCTTTAGCACCCTCTTGCAGACCATGGCAGTAATCCAGCAGCTCATTCATTTGTTGGCCGACTCCTAATTTCATCTTGGTGGAAGTTGAACCTGGATGGATTGCAACAGATCAGTATAGCAAAGCAAATGAGTTTACAGTTAAAGTGCAGCATAGAGAAGGAATAGGATTTAACAAAGATACGCTGGGTCATCAATTTGACGCCAGTCCGACAACGTTCAAGGCCAATGTTGAGGTCCTTAATGGCTTTCTCAGCAATTTTCTTGTTGTGAGCAGACATTTTCTTTTCATTTTCCAGCTCAGCACAGACTTTTTTCAAGTCCTCCTCAAGTCGGCGACCATGGTTCCTTTCGTATTCAGCAGATCTGGCAGAAGCAGCCGCCTTTTCCTCAAGTCCTTTCATATCTCTCTGCATGCGAGAGATAGTGGCCTGCAACAACAACACAAAGAGTTATATGTTAGAGGTAACTCCAAGTCGTCAAAGAGGTACAACTTGGCGCTTGGGGGCTACAGGGAGTTCTTTTTCCCAAAGGGATGCAAGACAAGACTAGTAGTTCAAAGTTTTTCATCAATTTCTACAGAAGGTAACCAACGAGTCCCAAGATGTTGTAATCAACAACTCAGAACTTGGGGGCTACAAGGGTTCAAAATCCAATTTTCCACAGTGAATGAAGTGCAGACGGTAGCTCCGAGTTGTCGCAGGCTAACAACCCGGCGCTTGGGGGCTACTCATGGATCAAAAATTTCAAAGCAGATGAAAGATTTTCAGAATTTTCAGCTCCGAGTTGTCGTAGTCTAACAACCCAGCGCTTGGGGGCTACTCATGGATCAAAATTTTACAAGCATATGAGAGATTTTCAGAGTCCACAGCTCTGAGTTATTGCAAGCTAAAAACAACTCGGCGCTTGGGGGCTACATGCATGAAGTTCAAAATTTTCTTACAAGGATGACAGTAAAGCATGAAGCACCTACCTTAAGTCCAAAGTCACCACAGTTAGGTGCTTGGGGGCTACTGGTATGGTAAGTGACAACAATTTATAAAGGGAAAGTTGAAAGGACTCACAGCATGAATCATTTTTAAGGCCATCAAGCTAGCCAGCTCCTCGCCCTTCACTCTGGTGGCCTCTTCGTTCCACTTGAAGGCCTCATCCCATGCATCCATGAAGGACTTGTTCTCCCCAATACGGAGTCGACTATAGTCAATAATGAGATCGGAGGCAGGGTCTGCATGTCCCTTGTTGGACTCAGGGAGAGGTGCCTGGGAAGTACTCGTCATGGCATACTCAGATCGGGCTGCGGGTTGTGGCTTGGTGGCAGGAGAAGACGGGGTCCGAGTTGTTAACTCGGCTTCAGGAACCAGAGGTGGCATAGCAGCAATGGTAACCCCAGTGGATGCAGCCACTGAAGGAGTCGTCTTCGTGCTAGTAGAAATCGGCAGGGGAGTTTCAGCTTGGCGTGCTGAGGTGACATCAGTTGCAGCAGAAAACTTTGCAACCTTAGTCAAAGGACGAGCCCTAAAAGAAGAAGCCGGAAAAGTTAAAGTTGTGAAAAAATGCATAAAAAGGAAAGACAAACGAATCGGAAGAAATATGAGTGAAGAAGTTAGTTTACCCAGTGTTGGTCTCCAAGTCCAAGGAGGCGTTGGAGTCAGAGGATGGCATAGCCCCAGAGTCATACGAGTCCGCAGCAGAAGAAGGAGAAGCGGAGGGCGACTTGCGCTTCCGAGTGCTGGGAATCACTAGCGGGACGTCAGCTGGTCCACTACTCCGCAGCTTCCTCATCATGGCGGCTTGCATGGCCTGTGTTTGTTTGGCATCTTTAGTAAATGGACCTTGAGTTGAAGAAAGACGTGAGAAGGGCACCTTTGGGACTCCAGTTCGCTCCTTCCTCTTCAAAGTTTTGCGAGGAGTGGGGGCCGGGTCCTTGTCACTAGACGACTTGTAACATCCCAAATTTTGGAATGTTTTAAAAAATCACAAAAATTTAAAACTTTTATTAATAATTAAATAAAGTCTCCAAAAATCAAGAAAATCTTTTATAGGAGATTGTTTTGACATCTTCAAAGTTATATTTTAAATTAAATATTCCTTTATCTTCCAATCTCAACTTTAAAGTTTTGGAAATGAAATATTTAAATGGGTTATCCAAATAGTACTTTCCACTTTGGATATTTGGTTTTCAAATAAATATTATGGGGGATATTATAAACCCTAAATCATTTATGAAAATGATTTAAATACTTTTTCAAGCTATATTTTATAAAATGTATTATCTTAAATTATTTTAATATGAAAATGAGTTATCATTTTGAATGATATTACTCATATTATTCTTTGGTTTTATTTAAATATTTTGTGATATTTATAAACCCAAATTTGGAAAATTCCCAAATAGCCATATAAGACAAATTTGACCAAAAGGGTATTTTGGTAATTGGTTTTGACAAAAAATAGTTCTTAAATGTCTATTTTGAATATTTGGATTTTTTACAAAATTTACAAATTTATTTGATTTGATTTGGAGGCCTAATTAAAAAAATTATAAAAGAAAACAGAAAAAGAAAAAGAGAAGGAAAAGAAAAAAAAAACGATCCCAACTGGGCCGACCCAGCCCGCAAGGCCGACTGGTCCAAGCAAGCCACACCAGCCCGACCGAGCCGCTCGTCATCCTCCTCGAGCGTACATAAACTGTACGTTACACATCCATGACCGCCACCTCTTCCCCTCCTCCTCTAGAGCATTCTATGCATCAAAACTATTTTTCCACCAACACGAAACTTACTCCCCACTCAGCAATTATTTCATTCAGGGAATTTATTTTCCACTTGGTTGCCGAAATAATCCGGATCGGTTCGGTGAACCGAATGCCATTCGTTGGCATGTCCCTTCCGATCTCCTTCTCAGGGCATATAAATAGAAATCGAGCGCGTCACATTGAGCCATTTGCTCTCCTCCACCACTTTCGTTCTCGAACTTTCTCCCGAGGAGCTATGTACAGCCTGTGCCAACCAACGCCAACTTCAGCCCCAAACCGAGTTTATCACCAGATCTTGTCGTCCACGGTGAGCCTCTCGCCAATTGCTCGCACAAGAAGACTCCGATCATCGAGGAAAACCTCCAGGACATGGTGATGCATCATTCCATTGACGTTGGTCACGCCTCAACCGAAGCCCGAGCAACATCGCCGCCGCAGCCAAGATTCTGACGAGGTGAGACCTCGCCATGCTTCACGATGATGTCCTGCGTGATCTATGTGTCCTCCTTCACTCTCCCTAATTTTTTCAAATTTTTCCCGCAGCACAACCATGGAGAACGAGGTCAACCGATCTCACCGGTGACCGACATCGCCGCAGTTCTTCTCCTCTTCCGCCGAGGCTAGTAACCTCTTGAGCCCGAGACCTTGTCGTGTCTCCTTCCCGTATTCACGCGAACCTCCTGGACACGACTCCGCGCCTCGAGAGACACCGAGAAGACGAACGCAACATCGACCACTTCGTTTACCCCGCATCACGTTGACACCGTTCTCCTCGACACCGACAATTTTCGTTTCTTTCGGTGAGCCTCCCATACATGTTCTAATCTTACCTATATCTTATTCCCAATATATTAGATCAGACCACCCTATTATGCCCAAACATAATAATTTTGGCCATACAAATTTTCCCAAGTGTCAAAACCTTTTTATTTTCGGTTTTGTCTTTGGACAGATTTTGGTCAACCTTAGAAATTCCATATCAAATCAACCGTAACTCCGTTTTCGATGTTTTTGTAGTCTATGGTTTTGTATGAACGTGTAGAATACAGTAGTATAAGAAAAACGTGTATTTTAGTCGTGCACTAACTTGTTATTTGCAGAATGGTTATTAACTTGTTTAGGCTATAAAATGAGTTTTACAAATCCTTTTTGAGTGAACCAAATTGCTAAAATCTTGTTTAGATGTCCTCTGTCCAGTAGCAATGTTTACCAAAATTTATAAAATGTTTTTATGTAGAAACTTTAGAATTTGTGTTTTTACCTTTATTTGAGTGTTTTGGAATTATTCCTATTAAGTAAACTATTAAAAATTGTTTTGTGGCATCATGCATATGCTACATAACAGAAAACTAACTAGATGTATTATTGTTAATATTGTTGTGTGTTAGATTGCATTTCATGCATTCATATATGTTTGTATTGCCTTATTTGTGATTGTTGTATTGTTGTTTATTGTTGTTTGCTTATATTATTTAGATTGAACGGAGTGCTCCAAGTTACGTTGAAAAGAGAGTGTGAGAAATGACAAGTTTTTCAAAGGCAAGTGATGCTCCTGCATAAATTACCTATTATTTCTCCTATATGCATTTTAGTGTTTTATTTTAGTAAAGCATGATAGGTGTTATTAGTATTGCTATGCTAGACCTGTTTAGTATTACTCCAAATATTCCTAAGTGTCTAGTACCTATATGATAACTTAGTAGAAGTATTGAAATGCTATGCTATGTGTTTTGTTATGAAAAGCTAATTTCTACTAAGTTAAACAACTACCTGGGTGGCAATTAATTTTGCTCTATTGGTGGTACAAAGTTGAGTGGCTGCTCAGGGCCATTTCCATGGTTATACCTGAGTATGTGCACTTGTGAACGGCCACCCAGGAACAAAGAGATTTAAGTCGCTCCAAGTTTAGATTGCTTCCAGTGCAGCCACTTGGTACTATGGCTCTGCCTTGACTAAGTAAGTTCTAGGAACCTGATTCCGGCAGTTCTCAGCGGATGAATGTCTTGTATGGGTCTGCCTGACGAACAGGGGACTGGTTCCCAAAGGTCTCGTCTTCATCTTCAACTTTCCTTTTCACTTCAAGATAGTCAAGGACATAATGGGTTGATGAAGTCTTGTGGTGAAAGTGCACAACCTCTCGAGAGTGTCAAAACTATGATCATAGCCGTGTCCCCGGTTACGGACAATTCTGAGCAGCTAAACAAGGATGTCAACTGAAGATCTCAACATTCCAATTTCTCTAAGTTAAAACTTGATGGATGAACAAGAGTAGTTGAGACGGTGGTTTTCATGCCATGAAAGTCTCGTATAGTTGAAAAGAAGTTTTACAAAGAGTTAGGAAAAAGTTGGCTTTCTGCAAAATAGCCTTCAACTCCACCAGCCAAATATGCATATAGATATTAGGAGTCTGCCCTTATGAGTCCACAAGTATCACTTGCCAGATCCATTCTAATGGTTCTGACCAATTTTTGGCTGTAACCTACGTGTTGCAGGTTTTCTGACGACGAGTAAGGAAACGAATAAGGGTTTCGAGTCTGCAACCAACATGTTTGCCTGTGGCACATGAAGATGATGAGGCTCCATGCTATTTTAAGTTTTTCGCTGCTAAACTTGGTAACATGCTAGCCTTTGGCTATGCAATTTGTATTGTTTTATTCTTCTGGATCATCGATGTAATAGATAATTGACGCAATTGTATGATATTACATCTTGAACTGTGGTGCTAGCTATTCGATCCAGGGACTAGCACAATAACACAGGGATCTTGGCCAATTTTAAAAGGCAAGGTCGCTACACGACTTGCCAGAGGAAGTCGTCACAGCAGTTGCCATAGGATCCTTTTCATCATCATCAGGAGCCTTCGGAGAGGACTCCTGGTTTTCCTCATCAACGCCTTCATTGCTTTCAGTTCTGGCGTGTTGGTCATTGATTGACCACCAATTATCAGTTAACTATACACAAGTTAGGAAAGATATAATCAGACAAAGAAGGAGTTGAAATACAGCAAGAATAAAAGTCAGAGTACAAGTATTGAGCAACTTACCGCTGGTGCAGGAGTTGTTACGCAGAAGGGGGAAAGACCAAAGTTTTCCTGGTCCTTCACCAGCTTGCCGGTCAGTTTTTTCACCAACCGATTAATATCGGTGGTGCTAGCTTGTTTCTCCGACATCCGGAGGTCGTCCGTCACACAACAAATGTATTCAACTATTAGCCGAGTCCTAGGACTAAGAGGCTGGATCCTCCAGGTCGTCCAGCAAAGCATTAGATCCATTCCCCCGAGTCCATGCGCTACAAGAGCGCGAAGCCGTCTCATCAAGGAGTCAACTTTTGGACGAGCATTTTCAGAGCATTTTGCCTTCATGTTAGCATTTATCTGGAGGCTATCAGGTAAGAAGTCGGGAAGATGGGGCTCGTCTGCAGGAGACGTGTCCTTGCAATAGAAGTAAGTTTTCTGCCAGTCCTTGATATGACTCGGCAGAATAGGCTTTGGAAAGAGAGAGCCTTGGCGGCGCTGCAGAGCAACAACTCCACATTTGAGAAGTGGGCCGCCAGAGTACTCGGGTTGGGGATTGTAGTAGAAAAGTTCCAGCCAGAGGTCCAAATCCGGTTTAATTTGAAGATAATCTTCGCACAAAGTGACGAAATTGGAAAGATTCAAGATAGAATTGGTGCGAGATCGTGGATTCTGAGCTTGTAGAAGTCAAGGACTTGACGGAAGAAGAGATTTCCGGGGGGAGTGAAGCCACGGAAGAGATGCTCACCGAAAACGACGACTTCCCCGGCAGCCGGAGAAGGCTCTGTCTCCTCGCCGGCGGCGCGCCAAGAGATGCTGGCAGAGATGAGCCCAGACTCCTCATAGCCCTTGAGGGTGTCTTGGGTCAGTAGGGATCTGCCCCAGTTGGCGGAGATGGTCCGCCTGGACGCGGGCGCAATAATAGCAGCGGCGGCGACGGCGTCAATGTCGACCACCGAGCTCATGGCTTTCTTCCCTTTGGCGGCCTTGGAGAGCTTGGGTGCCATGGGGGGAGAGAGAGGAACGTGCGTGCATGGGAGATAATACGTCCGCGCGACAGATACAGAGGAAGAAGACGAAGCGGGAGCAGAAAGGATAGAGTGAAATCTGGTCCCCCCACTTAAATAAAGGGGATAAGTGGAACTCTAGCAGATTACGGCGCTGTCTGTTGCGCTGCATGCGCGGGAATCGCGGGATTTATCCGTTGCAAAGATACGCGGCGAAATCGAGGAGTCCAGATGACCACGGTCAACCAATGACACGTGCGGGAATGAGATAATAAAATAATTCAGAAAGGCCGACTCGTTTTTAAAAGAGAGACGAGTCCTCAGTATGGATAAGTGAGAAGTTTGCCCTCCTAGCCAACTCGTAAAGGGCTACAACCACATTGCCAACCGGAGAGTGGGGGTGGAATGTGGAGGCTCGAGTAAAGGAGAGGGCCAACTTGTTTTTATCAAGTTTGTTTATGTTTATGCATGAATTCATCTTGGAGCCAGCAGCAGGCGAATTCCGAGTTATCAACTCTAAAAAGAAGCCGGAGAAAAAGGAGCCGGACGAATATGCCAAGATTGCGCCCAAGATAAATTCGGGGGCTACTGATGGGGGGATACTCTCCAGGTAGGCCCATGGAGCCAGAAAGTGGACCCGCCAAGACCTAGAAGGCCCAAGTTGGGTTACACTTCAAGCAACATGAGCTGGGCAAGGAACAAGCCGGCCAGCCCGTTACGAGTCAACAAAAGGGAAAGGACCCAGCGGAGACTGGAGTCCAAATGCGACCCGGAGTACAAACTTGGAAGGTGAAGACCTAGAGTAGGACTCCGTATTCAAGTGTAACTCGGCATAAGTTGTAACTCCAGGGACCCGTCCACCTTTATAAGGAGGACCCTGGACCTTAGATCGATAAGCTCTCAAGAAACACCAAACCCGTAGTCGCCGACTCCTGAGTTAAAGGAGTCGGAACCTTGTAATCGAGATCAGATCCATAGCAATAAAGAACAAGCAGGAAGTAGGTCTTTACCTCTAAACAGAGGGGCCGAACCTGGGTAAAATTCCTTTTCCCTTGTCGAGACTAACAACTCCTGTGTCCTAGTCGCCAATGGCCCCACAACTTAGCTTCCCGGAGGAAGTACTTGCCGTGACAACCCCACGACAACATCATTCTTAATTTTTAATTCAGAACTCAACTTTTAGTACTAAGTTTTCTCACCATTATAGCCTTAAAAAATATGGAATGAGCTAACCAAACAGGATAAAAAACAATCGTTTTTTTTGTAACAGTTAGTGAAATTATGACGAGTTGGATGCTATGTTGTTGACTGGGGTGAGGATGGATAACTCCTCTGAGCAGGATGTATAACTAAATGGTACTATCCTAATTGGAGGTGTGTACTTCCAGATGTTGCTACATCTACTTCCTGTCCATTTTTTTATTTTTTTACTTTACTTGATTATGTCCAGTCCCAAACTAAGCAGGTGTACATATTTCCCTTCCGTTAAGTAATGAGGTATTAGCACCAGCAGTACAACAACTTGTCGAGTGGGTGCAAAATGGGGTGGAGTGGTACAAAAACTTGGTGAGTTGTTTCAAATTCATACAAAGCTCTCGGAGAACATGATCTGGCACCACGTCGACCATGTTAGTTTTGCAGAAAACCCCCAAAAGACTTGAAGGGCATCCAGTACTGATCCGAGAGAATAACAAGTAATGAAAAGGCCTCCGTTTTCTTGCGTATTGACGAAGAAGTCCCCGTAGGACACAACTCTAATGCGGATACAATTTGGTCGGTGTTCGTCGTCTTTCCCATTTTCTACAGTCACGACGATGCCGTGGACGCCGCGCCATTCATGTCCATTCTCGCCACGCACCGTCGGCGGAGACAATGGCGGATGATCCGGTGTATGGAGCCTCCCAACTACGGTATGTGTCTTCTACCTATCCGGAATTGGGGAGCTTTTCTCCACCACGGCCGTGGGTTTAGCTAGTGTTCTTGGGTGCCATGATCGCCGCCGTATTTGGTCAAGAAAGTCGTGCGATTTTTTATGTAACTTGTGCAGGAATGTGTTCCCTTCGATAATGCGCATGAAATCTTTGCGAGTAGCCATGATTTGAGTCAGTGTTTAGGGGTTAAATGCGTACGGGTTGATGGTATCGATGATTATGAATATTGGTGGGTTTTAGTTACAATAGTTAGCATGTAGGGGATGTGTGAGTAGTCAATTTGCTCTCTGAAGTGGTTAAACATGAATCGGAGCATGCCTTGTTTCCCCCCTTTTTTTGGCATAATCATTCAATAAGTTGGCTCCTTTCTGCAGTTTGACATTAACCAAAATTTTGTGCAGTTTGTAATACTTATCTTTGCAATGCAGGGGGTGATCCAAAGAGGTTTACAGTGGCTATTGAGCACAATGGGTTCTTCTGTGGCCTGTGTGAACCAATTACCTATGTGGATGGCACCCTGGACTTTTTTTATTATTGCAACACAGATACCTGGTCTCTGCTTTGGATTCAAGATTTTATCAAGCAACTTCTTCCCCAATATTCACTTCTTCCCAATATTCACTTTTTGGTTGTCTAATAAATCTGAGAAAAATCAGTAACTTCTTCCCCAAAATTCACTTCATATGCACCTATTTTTTCATATTTTTTGCTTGGCTTATAATCTTACCATTTAATTCTCACATTTCTAGGGACTCATTAAGTCAGTGAGTTCTGTTTTCCCAGATGCAGAGCATAGATTTTGTGTTAGGCATATTTATCAGAATTTCCACAAGAAACAAAAAGGAGAGACACTGGGAAATGATTTATGGGCCATTGCTAGGTCAACAAATATTCCCACTAGGCAGAAAAACCTTGACAAGCTTCAAGTTGACAGTCTAGAGGCTCTTCAGTGGGTTGAAGAACTGCAACCAAACACATGGATTAAAGCTTTTTCCAGTGAATTATCTAGATGTGATATGTTTCTTAACAACCACTTTGAAGTGCTTAACAACTACATACTTGAGGCTAGGGACATGTCAATGTTGTCCATGCTTGAAAATATTTTCTACAAAATATTGAACATGATAGTTGGTAAAAAGCAGAATGTGAGGAATGGCAGGGAAAGATATGTCCAAAGATCAAGAAAAAGTTGGACAAGCTCACTGAATTTGCTAAGAATTGTGATTTGCTTCCTGCTGGTGGAGGCATATTTAAAGTTTCTTCTAGAGAATTTGAAACAGGGTATGTTGTGGATTTGAATGCCAGAACTTGTGGCTGCAATAGATGGCAGCTCACTGGGATACCATGCCGCCATGCAATTGCATGTTGCAGACATGAAAGAATTGACCCAGAGAAACTGGTGCACAAGTGCTACTCTATTGAAACATACAAAAAAAGCTTATGCTTACAACTTGGCCCCACTCAGAGCTAGGTGTCATTGGGAGAAGCAACATGGAGTGCCTATACATCCCCCTCTGTACACAAAACTCGTGGGAAGTCCTAAGAAAAATAGGAGGAAAACACCACAAGAAAAGAAGAAAAATGGGGCTAAAATCATCACAAGGGCAGGAGTTGCTATGCACTGTTCAGTATGTAAGAGGGCTGACCACAATAAAAAAAGGGTCATATCTGGTACATGGAACAGCTAAACAATGGCACTTTCCAAGATGAAGAGACTAATGAGGAACAAGATATCCTAGATATTTTACAGGCAATTATCATATTTATTTGCCTTTCCATTTGCTTCCTGCTAATATATGTTAACAAGCTGAATTTATTATTTGCAGCACATTACTCCTCAGACTACTACCCTGCATTGGATCCAGAGCATCAACCTCACATGATGGTGTACATTCCGGGGCAGGAGGATAGAGCACATGAACCACTACCAGGGAAAATGGCCCATCGCCTAAAGAAAGCTCTTTTGTTGCTGATGCAAGGGAGGCAATTCTGTTGCTAGGGGGAGGTTACTGCCCAAACCAGGGGAAGAGGTAGAGGTACTGCACCACCAGGAGATGCCTCAATGCCTCACAGAGGTAGAGGTGTGAGAGGGAAAAGCAAGAAAATAAAAGCAAATGAAGATGGAGGTGGTACTTCAGCACCAACAAGAGGCAAAGCAAGAGGAGGAAGAAGAAGAGGAGCATACAACACATGACCAGGGTCAGGTGATTAGCAGCAGATGGCTGCCCATTCTGCATTGCCTGATTTGAATCAAGCTTTCATCTCTGAAGAAATGCCAGAAGAGGTGCAAGTTACTCAAAATGCACAATAATAAGCATTTATTCATGCAACTTTTGTAATGCACTATATGTAGTGGAGAATTTAGTCCCAGCACTTGATAATGTATAAAATATATGTACCGGATAATTCTACTAATTCCTTCCCTTACTTGTTTCAACGTGGACATATATTCATGCATATCATAGTAATGATGAGACAAATTCAGATAAAAAGGTCTTTATTTCACTGAAGATGTTCACTAAACATAGATTGAAGTAAGCCACACAGATCAACATACCACAAACACATACATTTTCTTGTCTTGCTCTAACCCAACTTGCCTACTTCACCTTCAGTACACAAACATTTTCCCTAACACTAAACCTACCACAAACACAAACATAACTAACACCACATTGATCTTTAACTTCATTGCTGCCATCTGAGCATCCTTCTCCTTCAGTTGATCTTGCAGAAACTTAAGTTGCATCTCTCTAGCTGTTGATTTTCCAGACGTAGTACCACTGGATGAACATGTTCAGTCCCAGCAACTTGTCCTGCACCACCCTTCAGCCTCCACACTTCATCACGCAAGTCTCCAATCAACTCGCTAAAGAACTTAGGTAATGCTTGATCATGCCATTGCACGAATCCACATCCACCACCATGCTATTCAACACAAATGCAAAAGGAGCAACTCAGTGAGGGAAGAAGAAAGGAGCAGAGCAACTGAGTGCGGGAAGAAGAAGGGAAGCTCACCATTGCATCAACGCAGGCGTAGTACCTCCTGCCTGGGTTGAGACGGCTCCACGAGATCCACCTCGGCGCCTTCCGCCAAACCCCCCTTCCATTGGCTCGCAGGCGCAGTACACCAGTGGCTCGTACGCCATTGCGCCCTCCCGATATGGAATATCGGCGATCACCCTTCCGAGCCCCCCTTCCGCTAGCTCGACGGAATCCGGGAGCGGAAGAAGCCGCTGAAGACCACGACATCACCGTCGTGCACCGTGTCCGTCGTCTCAGCTGTCGCCTATCTAGGGTTAGGGATTTGAAATCATCGATTTGGGAACGACAGGACCTGTTTGTGCTGATTCACATACTCCATGGGGGGTTTTTGCAAAATTTCCAGGCCGCGTCGCATGTGCCTTTTCCATCGTGGCATCACACTTGTCGTCTCCTCAGTGGGTTTGTATGAATTTGAAACAACTCACCAAGTTTTTGTATCACTCCACCCCATTTTGCAAGTTCTTGTATGAATTTGCTCCCACTTGACAAGTTGTTGTACTGCTGGTGCTAATACCTCTTAAGTAATGTAAGATATTTGTAGATATTTCTGTATTGACTATATAGATACTAAAATGAGTGAACATATGTATTAAAATGCGTGTAAAACTCTAAATGCATATGAATCAGGAGAAAACTAAAAAATGTCTTATATTGGTGGATGGAGGGAGTATTTTTTTCTACACTTTCCAGCGGGAGTTTTTCTTCTTTAAATGAAGAATGTACTTCCGAGAGTAATTTCTGGATCGCCTTGAACAATTCTTTTTTAGTTCCTGGTGGATGATGTGTATTACTTCTTTCTTGCACACGCCGGTGGGTTGTGTATTACCCTTGACGAAGGGGTATACTTCCGTCGTTACTATGTATATATAGTCCTTTAAGAGAAAAGGTGCAGCCGAAATGAACTGGGCCTTAATCTACAAACATTCAACTGACGATGGATAGAAGGTCGCACGCTATTATACCCAGTGGTTCACACCATCCCTGATTTATTAACAAGCACAACCACCAGCAGATCATACGACGGAACATTCCTATATTCCTAACGCAAATGAGCTGAACTCTGATCATACCTCGCTGGCTTCAACATGCTAAGCGGTTGAGTTGATTGTGACGTACCTACAACACTCTCTTGTGTTCCTAATAGAGAGTACAACTGATTATAAAACAGTTCATACAACGATACAACGGAAGTTTCTGAATGATCGATAGAACGTATAAACTCTAGCCGTCTCCATGTTCCATGACAGCTAGAAGCCTAGAACCACCATGTTGGCCAATTATTACAAGTGCATGACGATGCATTAGCAAGATACATCAATAATACCCTAAGCTAGTAATTTAATCTCGAGTAGCCGCCCATTGCATGCATAAATAGCCCTTCCCTACGAACAAACATTTCATCAGCTCATTCTAGCTCCACACAGTCTCGTACACAACACAGAGGGAACAAGGACAATGGCTTCGGCTTCGTTTAAGCTCTCTATTGCGCTAACATGCGCATTGCTCTTGTCATCGGCGTGCCATGGCCTGGAGGTGGGCTACTACAAGAAGACGTGCCCCCGCGTGGAGGCCATCGTGAGGGACGAGGTGAAGAGGTTCGTGTACAAGAATGCCGGCATCGGCGCCGGGCTCATCCGCATGTTCTTCCACGACTGCTTCGTCCAGGGATGTGATGCCTCCGTCCTCCTGGACCCAACACCGGCCAACCCGCAGCCGGAGAAGCTGAGCCCACCCAACTTCCCCAGCCTCCGCGGGTTCGAGGTGATCGACGCGGCCAAGGACGCGGTGGAAAAGGCGTGCCCGGGCGTCGTCTCCTGCGCAGACATCGTCGCCTTCGCCGGTCGTGACGCCGCATACTTCCTCAGCAGGCTCACGGTTAAGATCAACATGCCGGCGGGCCGCCTAGACGGACGCATTTCCAGCTTTGACGAGGCCCTTGACAACCTGCCGCCTCCATTCTTTAACATCACTGAGCTCATCGACAGCTTCGCCGCTAAAGGGCTCAATGCAGAGGACATGGTGGTTCTTTCCGGCGCCCACACCATCGGGCAGTCACATTGCTCCTCCTTCGTCTCCGACCGTCTCGCCGTCCCCTCCGACATCAACGCCGCCCTCGCCAGCATCCTGAGGAGGCAATGCCCAGCCAACCCGAGCATGGGCAACGACCCCGCGGTGGTCCAGGACGTGGTAACCCCCAATGCGCTCGACAACCAGTACTACAAGAACGTCCTGGCACACAAGGTCTTGTTCACGTCCGACGCCGCCCTGCTTACCACACCGGCGACCACCCGGATGGTGATTGACAATGCCAACATCCGTGGACTATGGGAAGCCAAGTTCAACAAGGCAATGGTCAAGATGGGTGCCATTGAAGTGAAGACCGGACGCCAAGGCGAAATCAGGAGGAACTGTAGGGTCGTCAACCACTGATATGGATGCATGGCTACTCATCCCATCCGTTCATGACGCATTTCCAATCTCATGCACCTACATAATAACGGCACTAGTCTCCTGAGCTCGCTGACTTTATTGTCAGTTTCCTCAGAGTTCCGGCGAGTACCTTGGTTGTTTCGTTTATTCATTATCTCTTTCTATATATGTGCGGCTGTTGCTGATTGTTCAGTTCCTGGAGAATGCATATTGTCTATGATCACACCATGGCAATGAATCATCAAGTATTATGTTTGGAGGTTTCTTAATTCTATACTAAAAATAAATAAATATGATAAAATACAAGTAAAAGGAAAACAAAATAACGACACTAGTCTCCTGAGCTCGCCGACTTTATTGTCAGTTTCCTCATAATTCCGGCGTTGTTTCGTTTATTCATTGTCTTTGCTATATATGTGCGGCGGTTGCTGATTGTTCAGTTCTTGGGGAACGCGTATTGTGCATGACCACACCGTGTCAATAATGAGCCACCAAGTATTATTTTTGAGGTTTCTTAATTCTAAACAAAAATGCATGGCTCATTTGACAACAGTACATGTTATTTTTGGCGGTGCAACGGGGGGGGGGGGGGGGGGGGCGTGATCGCCCACCTGAATGTTTTTCATTTCAAAGACAAAACAGGGGGTACAACGGTACAAAGGGGGGGTACCCACACGTGCTTTTCCACACACACGAGCGAAGTAAAGGGGGCGGGGGGGGGGCGGGGGGACGACAAACCCACACAGACTACCGCAGTACGGTCGCACACCACACACGTAGATCGTCTAAGGGCAAGCGGCGGGGGGCATGACATGACCAGGGCTGGAGGTGATTGGCGATCGTGGCAAGGATCGTCGCTGTGGGGAGGAGCTCGATCGCCCTCGAACCCCATGTGGTTGCGCGGTTTCTAGACCGACCAGAGAATCGCGAGCGAAACGGTGTTGGCGATGGTCGCATGTAGCGGGGGGAGGCCTGCAGATAGGGCATCAAAGAGCTGGACAACATAATCCTCGTTCGAGTGGAACGGGGGCAAGACAAAGGTCCAAAGAGGCCCCAGGCGGGGGCATCTAAAGAACAAGTGTGCCAGGTCCTCGGGGCAACCCAGACATAATGGTCAGTGGGGGTTGGGCGCAATCCCAAGGCGGAAGAGGTGCGCGCAGGTCCTCGTCTTCCGGTGGCGGAGGATCCAGAAGAAGATGCAGACTTTGGGTGGAGCAAAGCAGTCCCAATTAGCACCCTACAACGGCACCACGCAACCGGAGCTGTGCATGACGCGGTAGACTTCTCCAGTGTTGAAGGAGGAGGACCCCTCAGGAAAACGGAGCGCAGGTCGTGCTGCCCCCCCCCCCCAACGCCAGCCGGCGGAGTGATGAGGGCAGGAAGGCCATCTCAGCTACGGCCTGCTCCGAAATGCGAACCTGGGGAGAGGGATACGAGCCTCGCAGCCTTGCATAGTCGCCTGGATCGTGGCCTCCGGATCACGACAGTGTGAGTATGCGGCGGGAAGGGCTGTGGCCAGGGCGCCCAAGGGGGTCCAGGAGTCATGCCACAAGGAGACGGTCGCCCCATCGCCGGGTACCACCGTGGTTATTTTGGTTATTCCGAAATTCGTCATGAACTCAACTCCGTGTTCAAAAGATTAAACATACGCGATTTTTTCTAATATCAACTCGGTGTTAATGTATTCATGTTATCAAAAATTCACCATGACTTGGCACGCCAGTGTGAAAGGTTTATTTATTCGGAGATTACTCATGAACTCGACTTGGTGCTAAATATGTGACACCGGTGCAACTTGTGTGAGCATATGAAACACCCGCAAAAAAAGCAAAAATCCCTATGATGTGTTTTGATGTCGGAAAAACGGTCTCGGAATCGGAATATGGAATTTCTGGGCCGATACCCCTGTTTGGTCTGGTCAAAGAATTGGGGTCTGGAAAGGTGCGCGATTTCTGACCGAGGACCCACACGTGCGTCCCACCCCCTCCCGCAGTTGGAGGTCCTTCGCTCGGAATCGGGCACGCACGGAACACCCTTGCCCTCGCGTACCTGCTCCCTCGCTCAAGGAAACATAAGGAGGCCCTCGCCGTCGCGCTCAAGGAAACAGAGCCTTCGAAGGAATCGGCAGCGCTGACGGTGCCAGTATGACCCATCCCCCCTTTCTAAGAAGTCAATTTGTTCGATCCACGGAACATTATGCAAAGCCTAAGAAACCCTCCAATTTTTCCGGTTGCAGATAGCCAAGGGGAGTGCTAGAAATCAACAGTCGTGTCGTTGCCAACAGTAAAGATAGTTGTGACACTAAATAGCTCCATCTCCATCTCGGTCCAGGGGTTTCCATCACCCACCCAAAGCTTATAAGTATCATTCCAAGTATTTCAAGTCCAGCAGAGACGCATGGCACAAGAAAATTCGTCCATGTTTAGGATCATGAGGACCCCAAGTCTCTTAAGCGCCAAAAATGTGTCCCAATTAACTTTGCACTTGCCTCCAGAAATTGAGGAAGCAGCCACCCAAGGTAAGGCACACTCATCTTTCTCAATGGAACGAAGCGCTCTAGGGTGAACACTAGGGCGACTTACGCCTAGCACGCCTCTTTCACTGTTGATAAAGGGACTACCCCGCAATAGAAGT
Organism: Puccinellia tenuiflora; assembly: GCA_012064385.1. NCBI lineage: Eukaryota > Viridiplantae > Streptophyta > Magnoliopsida > Poales > Poaceae > Puccinellia > Puccinellia tenuiflora. Next base: position 31,983 of record QRDG01000690.1, read on the forward strand.
TTGGGAGCAACTAGAGCTTAATCGAGAATTAAGTTAGTTCTCACTTAGATGATGTCATCCAGTTGCATATGTAACTCATGTACAATCCATGTGTAACTGAGAAATCTCAGTTGCAACTATGTGCAACCCATGTACAACTGAAAAAAAAAAGATACATAAATAACATACCGCACGAATCACGATATGAATCTAACGGGATTATAGTTGAGTGAGCTCTAACTTAATACTCACCCGAGTGAGAAATAGCAAAACCGTAGAAGTTTAGCACTTCTTCGTGAACGACGATGTTGACAAACCATTTTAATTGCATCACAACTACAAGAAAAACCCATCTAAACTGCAACAATTACCAACTCGCAAAATATAAGGCATGTTGTGATAATGAATTACAATTTTTGACATGCATTTGCTTAAATTATAGATTGATATTTCACAAAAAGCTTAAAATTGAAATATTTTATGAAGAAACACTTTAAAAGAATTAATTTAATTTCAGTCAGTTTTACATAATTGCATCTCATGTGCAACTTGGAGTTCAGCACAAAACACGATGCAAATCCAACAGTTGAACACATTTGCAAACCATGTGCAAATTTAGAACTAGCACGAATCACAACATAAAAATTCAACCGGTAAGAAGACGACTGAGAAATAACTAAATGCCAGTCAGTCGTCCATAGTTGTAAACCATGTGTAGCTCTCGGATTAGCATGAATCACGACACAAAATCCAATTAATAAGAAGCTGCTGATACTTTGTTAATTTCTAGGCGCTTTTAATTGGCGATTAAAAATTAGCAAAACTGATAGTTAATTGTATACAGGGGCGATTTTACCGGCCACCACGAGGCACGTGCCCGGGCTTTGCACCGCTGCGTACAGGAACTCATGCGTCCCCTGTGGCGAACATGATGGCTCCAATATGGTGAGATTTTCCTGAGGATGACGACGTGTTGGTTCTTGGGCTGAATGATTTTATCCCTCGCATCGCTAGTCTTGCCAGGCCACAGTTATTTCTTTTGTAGCTTTAGTTGGGCCTCAAAACATGCGACAATGCCATCCACTGCAGAATTTAGCAGGCATGGACGGGTCCGTGCTGTCCATGTTCTTTTGCCAGAAAATTAGTAAGTTAGTGGCTATATTAGTCTTAGGGTTATATTTTGATTTTTCTAAAAAGGTAATACTCCATATTACTTATATAAATAGTTCATCTTGTCTATGTTGTAAAAAATGCTTGGTAAGAGCGAGCAAACACAATGTCTGTTGTAAAAAAAAGCTTGTGTTAGCATATTTTACTTTAATGTCCAATAAAATGTCTTAACATAATTTTATCCTTCTTCTCCATTACAGTTTATCTAAAAAAATTGGTTTATCAATATTTTATGGATAACGTGAGCTGTCTCGAACATTATATTAACACAAGCTTTGAAGAAGTGTGTGCGCAGGCTTTGACAAAGCGCTAGCTTCGCCACTGATTGTATACGTAGGAAGAAAAAGCGAATTGACATTTTGTTGTCTGCTCCCATTTGTACCTAATACACACAAGTGGCTTAGACATTATTGATAATTTGATATAAGCCATAGCTCATTCGTTTGGTCCGGCTGTAGTCGGCTGTGTAATGAAAACATAAGAAGAGAAAACGTAGCATCACAGTCACAGACTCACGGTATAGTATATACGTGCTCACTTCGTTTCTAAATATAAAATATTTTAGATATTTCAACATAGTCTATATATATACGGACCGAAATTAGTTAATCTACATACTAAACACGTCATACATCCGTACCTCTCTTAATTGCTACAAACCGAAACATCTTATATTTAAGAACGGAGGGAGTGCTATGTTATGCTCACCTCACAGTCCAGGCGCTACTAAACTGTCGGCCAGTTTGCACGCGTAGCTGCCTCGTATATATTTACGAACAGACACACGTCGGGTTAACTTTAACGTCATCATGTAATTAACTCAAACCTAGATATATAGTGATCAGAAGTGACAAATGAATTGGGTCAAAGAGACGACGCAATTAAAGTATAGGCTCTCTGCTTGTGACGCTTCCTGGAGCTCACGCCTCACCTACTAAAAGTTTCTTCGTTAGCTAAATGCCCGCGTAGCTCTAACAAAAGTGGCCTCGCAGGAAATTTCTCACGCGTCAAGTACGTTAATTCGTCTCTGTCCAGAAGACCTAAACAGGTATTAATAACACAAAAGCACACACACAGTCAGACAAAATGTTCTCAAGTAACCTAACCTCTCAACGACCGGAAAAGCTTGCGTCTCTTTCTGCAACCGGTAGATTATATATTACAAAATAGAGAGAAACACGGAGCTGGCTACACCAATCAGCTCTAGCTTCGCTAGCTATGACCCATTCACATGTCGGTAAATGTCAACCGCGTGTAACCATCAGGGTAAGTGAACAACTGTTTGTTAGTTGTTACTTCCTCCGTATAATATGATCCAGTATCGACGGCCTCTGATTAGTTTTAGGTGCCACTTGGTGTGAGGAGTACGTGCTGCGATCAAATTGAATGGAGATTGGTGCGATCAAATTGAATGGAGATTGGTGGCAACTACCCGAGGTAGTAACGTTCCAAGGAAGCAAAAAATCCAACAAATGCGTTGATAATTCTAAGCACAACACACATGGAAATATATGTATTCTAATGGGCGGCCATCTATATAAGTAGCTCCCTCCTCGAGCTATAACAACAACCATTCTCCACCAATCGATCACTTCAAGCTTCTCTCTGATTCCTATCTAGGTCAAGCGCGCTAACTTCAGAAATGGCAGCAAAGATGCACGCTTTGCTGGTCTGTGCCTTGCTGCTCCTCGCTGTGGGGTGCCAGGCCAGCCCTTACTGGCCACTGGAGATTGGCTTCTACCACGACAAGTGCCCTCAGGCAGAGGCCGTCATCAAGGCCGCAATGGAGTGGGCCATCTCCCAAAACCCCGGCAATGGCGCCGCCATGATCCGCATGCTCTTCCACGACTGCTTCGTCGAGGTACCACCAGGGACGGAGACAAGGGGGGACGAGCAGGGGCTACGCCCCCCCTATGCTCATGCTTTTCATTGTAAGATTAGCTAGTATAGCTGCTTGATTAGTGTAGTTTACCTTGATTAGCCCCCCTCATCAAGATCACACACACTATTAGGCCTATCTTTGCCCCCCTTAATCTGAAATCCTGGCTCCGTCCCTGGGTACCACCAACTATGAGAAAATATCTAGTGATACAAGCACTTAGGTGCTACAATGCTCAAACCAATTTTAAAAGTTTTAAAAAAATCTATCAAAAAATGTGTGTATTGACACGATATATTTAAACTACCTCCAAAAATTTCAGCCACAAAATGAAAATGAATATTGAGAAACAAAAAAGATAAATCTGCTATGAATAGTGCCAGTGGTAGTTTAAACACATCGTATCAACACACACATTTTTTGGTGGATTTTTTTGAAACTTTTAAAATTGGTTTTTTCAAACGGATGCATTGTAGCACCTAAGTGCTTGTATCACTGGATATTCTCTCCACCAACTATATAACCTTTTCCGATCTTGTAGACATCGCGTTGCGACTTGCTAGGGTTTCGAGTTTGGACTCTTAATTAGGTACCAAAAGTTGGTGCAAGAAAATGAATTTTTACACACATATATCAGATTAGGCAGAATTGATTAAGGTGTTTATGCTTGATGATATATTTTAGGGTTGCGATGCTTCCATCTTCCTGGACCCCACACCGTTCAGCCCGACGCCGGAGAAGCTCAGCCCACCGAACGACCCATCCGTACGCGGCTTCGAGCTGATCGACGCGATCAAGGACGCTGTGGAGGCGGCTTGCCCGGGCGTCGTCTCATGCGCGGACATCCTCGCATTCGCGGCCCGCGACGCGTCCTGCATCCTCAGCAGGGGCAAGGTGAGCTTCGACATGCCGGCCGGCCGCCGCGACGGCACCTTCTCCAACGCCTCGGAGCCGCTCAAGTTCCTGGTACCGCCCACTTCCAACCTCAGCGATCTCGTCGACAGCTTCGTCGTCAAGGGGCTCAACGCGGAGGACCTGGTCATCCTCTCCGGCGCGCACACGATCCCCGCTCCCACTGCTCCTCCTTCGTCTCTGACCGACTCGAGACACCTTCCGACATCAACGCCGGCTTCGCCTGGTTCCTGCGGAGCCAGTGCCCCGCCGTCTCTACGCCCGGTGGCAACGATCCGGTGGTGATGCAGGACGTGGTGACGCCCAACAAGCTTGACAGGCAGTACTACAAGAACGTGCTGGCGCACAAGGTGCTCTTCACCTCCGACGCGGCACTCCTGACGTCGGAGGAGACGGCGAGAATGGTGGTGGACAATGCTAACATTCTCGGGTGGTGGGAGGGCAAGTTCTCCAAGGCCATGGTGAAGATGGCTAGCATCGAGGTCAAGACCGGCTATCATAAGGGACAGATAAGGAAGAACTGCCGCGTGATCAACCACTACTAGAGATAGTGTACAGCTGCGCACGTAAGTATCGGCAATACATGCATGGTAAAGGATTACCAGATCTCTCATTTCATCGTTCCTCAAAGTGAGTTCATGTTGTAATTTGGCGATTTCTTTGACAGCGTTTTTTAGCATTCATCAATGCTGCTTTCCTTTGGTTTTTCCAAAGCTACGAAATTGTTTCTGCGTTTTTAGCACGTTGTACATGTGTAAGTGCGAATCAGCGTTCTTTGTATATGGGTAATAAATTGCTTCATGGACATGTTTTGAAACAGAGAAATATCATGCAAGCTTAGACAAACATACCTACTCAATTGATTTATATGGCATCAAGGGCGCCACTGGAAAAGTGGAAAGGAGCTGATCATTCTTTTTATTTTTCCTTTTAATATGCTGATGATCCCATTCTGACTTTCCTTGTATCAACAGAACGACTCTATCGACACGGGTCAAAACCCTCATCGGCAACGGAGAAAGGCTACGCGTCTTGTGTCTTGAGTCTGGTCACCGGTGTGAGGCCTAAATGGTGACGGTTGTTTTGGCCGTCGCCTCTCTCATATGGGTAATGGTTAATATATTTGTCGCAACAGTGGAACATGGGGTTCCCCTGATGCGGTCAAAGTGGGTCCACCGCTTGTGGGCCCACTAAGAAGGCAAGCAAGGCCAAGGTTCAAGACTGGCAGATGGGCCCCCCATCTGCCCCACGGCGACAAGACAAGCACGGCATCAACAACCACGGCGAAGGACCAGGGACCCCCCGGGGCCCCCTTCAACCCGGCAGACGTCGTGGAGGTCCCGGGGACCCCGATGCCCGGCGGAAGGCCAGGCTCACCCCCGGGAACCAACCTCCGGGCACGCGAAGAAGACAGGCTTGCCAGCCCCGGCTGGAAGCTCCTAGAAGACTTGGACGCCAAGAAGATGGAGGCGCCGCGGGGGGACAGGGACTGCAAAGGTGTCAGCCTCTGTCCGCCCGCCCTGGAAAAGGTGGGCGACCGCACCTAACCCCCTCAGAAGAATACTTGGACGAGAAGAAGCCACGTCACCCCCAAAGAAGAACCCGGAGGGGTTTTCCCGCCAATACCCCTCCGCCCCCAAAGGTGCACCTGTTGGATCCCCTTAGCCTATTAAAGGAGGACCAAGGCACCTGAGGGAGGGGACAGATTCCCAGAGAGTCGGAGGCTAGGCTAGGTAGCGCACAAGACAAAGAGTAGCATAGGCGAGAGGTGATCTCCTTCGGGTCAGGATCTGCTTGTCTTCAACCTCTAGCCGACACCTCCCAGGTTCGCACCCGCAACCAACTCTGTAAAGCTACACCATGATATACCACTCAATCCCGACATGCAGGAGTAGGGCTGTTAGCCTTCGGGCGGCCTGAACCTGTGTAAACTCCTTGTGTCTCTGCGGTGCTTGCTTGTATGTAGATCTCGGGCTTAGACGAAGTCCCTCCGACGGAAGACGTTTCTCAGCCTCCTTCGCGCACCATACCGAACCTAAAAAGGGGGTATCCTTTACTCCCGGTGTCCGTGATCCAAGACACGACATCTGGCGTGCCAGGTAGGGGGCGCAAGCGCTGGATCCATCTTCATCGACTTCGAGATCTTCGTCAAGATATACTTCAAGTTCTTCGTCAGCCATGCCACCGAAGAAGAAGCCCGATGTCTTGGCGTCCAAGCCGGTCTCCCCCACGCGCTCTCAGGTTTCCGGTGAGCGATGCGCTGCTGCGGCGAACCAGAACTCTCCTCCTCCACCGCCTCCGGAGAAGGAGGCACCGGATGGGGCAGGCGGCAACATCCGGAGCGGCGAGGATGGTGGCGTGGAGAAAAGCATCGGCAGAAACACCGGTAAGGATCCTACTGTCGGTGAGAAGAGCAACGGTGTCCGCACCGGCAAGGGTCAGCAAGGCCCCACGAGCAAGTCATGCACGCTCCTCTCGGCGGACGCGCAGGCTCGTCGCGACGCCCTCGTCACCACCAAGGCTTTGATCCAGTTCCCTCCGAGCACCGACAACCCCAAGGTCTACCAGGAGTGGCGGAACCGCATGGAGGAGGTCCTCCACTTCGCCGACAGCGGTCCCAGGTATGAGCCCGCTCACGCCCCCACCGTCGATAGTCCCGGAGCCAAGGGAGCGGAGACGCGTGAACCCTGGGACCGTCCCCGAGGCGATCGCCCAGGTGAAGCCGCACCTCCGCAAGCGAACCCTCCTACGGCTGGTTGGGCGAACCGCAACTGCGGTCCGGCCATCTCCGTCAGATCGTCCACTACTCGCGACCGAGATCTGCGCAATGACCTCAACAACCGTCTTCACGAGGACATGCGCACCCGCATCGAACGCCGCTGAGAACGTCATCGGTGGGAGGATCGGGACGACAACATCGCCGAGGGCTGCCTCGCCCTCTCTCTCCCGAGTTTCGCCAGGCTTCCTGGCCCAAGAAATTCAAGATCGACGTCCTCCGCTACGATGGCACCGCCAACCCCCGGGACATCCTACAGCTGTACTCGCTCGCTGCGGTAGTCGCCGGGGCCGACGAGATCATGATGGCCAGCTGGTTCTCGTTGGCCCTGAAGGGAGACGCCCAATCGTGGCTTCTCAAGGAGGCAGGTACCAGTGCTCCATCTGATCCTGGCGGGCACTAAAGGAGGCGTTTCTGGGGGCTTTCCAGGGCGGGTACCAGTGCCCGGGAGTTCCCAGTGACCTGCACGACTTCAAGCAGTTTCCGGGTGAAACTCTCCGCAAGTTCATCCAGCACTTACCCAGAAGATGAACACCATCCCTTGAATCAAGGAGGAGCTGGTAATCCAGTCCTTCCATGCCAATGTTCGACACACCCGGATGCGCGAGAAGCTGAGCACTCATCGCATCGAGACCACCCGTGAGCTCTGGGAGCCCGCGGACCGTTGCACCCATGCAGAAGAGGGGGTCAAGGTCCCCGGGGAGGAGAAACCCGAGGATAAGGCCACCCCCACAAGAGCAAGAAGCGGGACCTCGGTCCTGACAAGCGCGTCTTTGTCACCGAGCCTCTTCCCAAGAAGTTCAACCCGGCCTCAACTCCTGAGGGCGAGGAAGATCCATGGTGCCACGTCCACCCCGACGGCAACCACCTACTCAAGGACTGTCGCCAAGTGAACGGCATCGCCGTGCGCGCACAACGTCAAGGTGGCGGGGTCGGCCCGGGCGCCTGCTACAGCTGCGGACTCCCCGGGCACTACTCCCGGGACTGCCCCACAGGTCGCCAAGGCGTTGGCGGCCAGGGGTGGGGACGAGGTGGAGGTCGCGGAGGTCGTGGTGGAGGGCGTGGAGGCCAAGGCGGACACGGACCAAACAACCCAGAGTTCGCCGACAATGGGGACGCTCCGGCTCCTCAAGATGGCGGCAACGGACAGTTCCAAGAGATCAATGGCGTCGTCGGGTGCATCCACAGGGGGAGCCTCCCTGCCTCCCTCCAACAGCGCTCGCAAGAGACTCGTCCGGGAGCTGAACGCGGTCGCCTCGGCGCCGCCAAAGACCCTGGAGTGGTCCAATCAGGTCATCACCTTCGACACGGAAGATCACCCTAACAGCACTGCTGGGGTATGGACACTGCCCCTGATCGTGTCGCCCATCATCCACAACTTCAAGGTCACCAAGATGCTGGTCGACGGAAGCTCCAGCCTCAACCTGCTAACGGCAAAGGTCTTGTCCACCTTGCAAATCCCCTTCTCCCGCCTTTAAAACACCGGCGTGTTCCAAGGCGTGAACGGGAACATCACGCGGCCTCTAGGGAAGATCACTCTCCCGGTCACTTTCGGTGGCCCCGAGAACTTCCGCACCGAGGCGATCATCTTCGACATCGCCGACACGCCGCTCCCCTACAATGGCATACTCGGCCGGCCTGCGCTAGCCAAGTTCATGGCCGTCTCCCACTTCGCCTACAACGTGATGAAAATCCCGACGGCTTGGGGTGTGATCAAGATCAAGGCCGACATAGACGGCGGCATCTACTGTGTCCAGAAGCTGAACCAGACAGTGGCCATGACGGCGGACACCCGACAAGATGCGCAAGACGCTGGTGCCAACGCACTCTCCGGGGGCGGAGGGTACCCTGGGGGCTCGGCGCCGACTTCCCCCAAGAGGGCGCCGTTCCACGGCGAACCGCAGATGACCAAGAAGGTGGCACTCATGGGTGATGGTTCCCGCGCCATCACCATTGGTGTCCACCTCACCGACAAATAGGAAAGCGCCCTCGTCACCTTCCTTCGGGAAAAACTCTGACGTCTTCGCGTGGGAAGCGTCAGGTTTACCCGGCGTACCAAGGGAGGTGATCAAGCACAAACTGACGGTAAACACGGATGCCCGCCCCGTGAAACAAGTTTTGCGAAAGCAAAGCAAGGAGAAGTTGGACTTCATCGTCTCCGAGACCGACAAGCTACTGGAAGCTGGCGTCATCAAGGCGGTGCCCCATCTCACTTGGGTAGCTAACCCTGTGGTGGTGCCAAAACCGATGACCTCCAAGCTGTGACTCTGCATCGACTTCACAGACCTAAACAAGGCCTGCCCCAAGGACCCGTTCCCTCTTCCGAGCATCGACCAGATCGTGGATTCCACGGCCGGCTGCGAGTCGCTGTGTTTCCTGGATGCCTTCTCCGGGTATCACCAGATCTTGATGGCGGTTGAGGACCAGGAGAAGATGGCCTTCATCACCCCCAAGGGCTGCTACTGCTACACCCGGATGCCTTTCGGCCTCCGGAACGCCGGCGCCACCTTCCAGCGCGCGATGCAGGCGTGCCTTGGGCCTCAGCTGGGCCGCAACGCTGAAGCGTACATCGACGACATCGTGGTCAAGACCCGGTGCAAGGACTCCCTCGTCCAGGACCTGCACGAGACCTTCGACAACCTCCGCTGGGTCAATTCAAGCTCAACCCCGACAAATGCTTATTCGGGGTCCCGTCCGGCACGCTGCTGGGTTTCCTAATCTCCCACCGGGGGATTGAGGCGAACCCCGACAAAATCAAGGCCATCGAACGAATGGAGGCACCCCGGCGGGTCAAGGACGTGCAGTGCCTCAACGGGTGCATCACCGCACTCGGGCGCTTCATCTCAAGGCTTGGAGAGCGGGCTTTGCCGTTCTTCAAGTTGCTCAAGAAATTGGGCCCCGTGGAATGGACCCCCGAGGCCGAGGAAGCCCTCCAGTCACTCAAGCTAGCGCTACCTCGCCTCACCACTAATCCTCGTGGCCCCTGCGGAGAAGGAGCCTCTGCTGCTGTACATCGCGGCCACCAACCAGGTGATCAGCGCCGTGCTGGTAGCTGAGCGCGACGCGCCTCCGAAGAAGCCGAGCAAGGGCAAGCGCCCCGGGGATCCGTTCCCGGGGCAATCAAGCAAGAAGGGGCGGCAGGGCGACCATGGGTTCGAAGATCCCAACTCCCCGACCCCTCCCGTCATCATCAAAACCCCGCATCGAAGGAGGTGAAGGGATCCACTCCGAGGCGACGCATCCGGGGGCTACTCCAACAACACCCCGGAGCGCCGAGGACGTGGAGGACACCGAACCCGCCAAAGGGTCGGCAACCCGCAAGGTGCAGCATCCGGTCTACTTCGTCGGCTCGTTGCTGCGTGACGCCCGGGAGCGGTATCCCATGATGCAGAAGCTATTGCTAGCAATCCTGATTGCTTCCCGCAAGATGAGGCCATACTTCGAGGGGCACCCAATCACGGTGGTGTCCAAGTACAATCTGAGAAGCCCCCTAGAGAACCCGCTGGCCACTGGACGCATCTTGGCGTGGGCCATGGAATTTCAAGGCTTTGGACTCAAGTTCGAGTACACGGACAACATCAAGAGCCAAGCATTGGCTGACTTCACGGCCGAGTGGACGGAGATGGTGTTCGACGACTCGGAGGAGGAGACAAGACTTCCCGGGAAGGAGGATCCCGATACCTGGACCATGCACTGCGACGGCTCCTACAGCAAGGGGCAAGGAGGTGCCAGGGTCGTCCTCACCTCGCCAATCGGCGACCGCCTGAAGTACGTCGTCCAGATGCACTACAAAGCAAACATCTTCAACAACACGACGGAGTACGAAGGTCTGCTCGCGAGACTTCGTGCTGCCATCGGGCTCGGCATCGGCAAGATCATCGTCAAGGGTGACTGTCAGCTAGTCATCAAGCATGTTAGCAAGGAGTACGCATGTCCTCAGATGGCGCCATACGTCGAGGACGTGTGGAAACTCCAGCAGCGCTTCAGCAGCTTCAGAGCTGTTTACGTCCCGCGGGAGGAAAACACGTCTGCGGATGAGCTGTCGCAACTGGCGTCCAAGCGGGAGCCGGTACCTCCTGGGATCTACATCGAGGTGCTCAGGTAGCCTTCAGTCTCTCCCAAGAGACTCAAGCCAAGGTCTTCATCGACACAGGTGGCTGGCAACCCTTCTACACCAACAACACGGGTAGCCAGCCCGGAAGCTCAAGACCCGGCAGTGCCCGCGGCGGAAGAAGCTCTACTTCCTTCTGGCTAGGTGGTACTGTGGTGGAACGGACCCACCCACCCTGGGCCCAGGACATCTTCAAGTACATGGTGGAGCACGCCCTCCCGGAGGACGACCATGAGGCCGAGAAGGTGGCCCGCCAGGCCAAGCTCTACGTCTTAATTGACGGCGAGCTCTACCGACGACGCGAGAACGGAATCAAGCTGCGATGCATAGCACAAGAGCAAGGCCGAGAACTGCTGAAGGACATACACGAGGGGATATGATCAAGTCACGTGGCGTCAAGGTCACTGGTGGGGAAGGTCTTCTGCCAAGGTTTCTACTGGCCAACAGTACTTCACGACGCGGAGCAGCTAGTCAAGACCTGCGAAGCCTACCAGTACTACGCGAAGAACACGCACCAGTCGGCTCAAGCGCTACAGCCGATACAAATCTCCTGGCCGTTCGCGGTCTGGGGGCTGGACATCGTCGACAAGATTCCAAAGTCAGTGGGAGGACATGAGTTCCTGTTCGTGGCAATCGACAAGTTCACAAAATGGGTAGAGGTGATGCCAGTTCCACGCCAGACGGCTCAGGCCGCCATCAAGTTCATCGAGGGGATCGTCTATCGCTTCGGAGTTCAAAACAGAATCATCACCGACAACGGCACTCAGTTCACCAGTCGAGTCTTCCTCAACTTCTGCGAAGAAATGGGTATCAAGGTGTGTTTCGCCTCGGTATCCTACCCAAGAAGCAACGGGCAAGTGGAGCGAGCAAATGCAGAAGTTCTCAAGGGGTTGAAGACCAAATCATTTGACAAGCTGGAGAACAAGGGAAAAAAGTGGATCGAACACCTGCCAAGCATACTGTGGTCCCTCAGAACAACGCCAAGCAGAGCCACTGGGGAAACACCTTTCTTCCTCGTCTATGGAGCTGAGGCTGTCCTGCCATTAGAGCTTAAGTACGGATCACCCCGGGTGCTCACCTATGATGAGAACACGCAAGAAGAGCGAAGGATCGATGACATAAACCTGCTGGAAGAGAGTAGGTGCCGGGCTTTCTTACGGTCAGCTCGGTACCAGCAGGACTCCGCTGATACCACAGTCGTCATGTTCACTCGCGGGAGCTGCAACCCGGGGACATGGTACTCCGCAAGAGGCAAAAATGGAAGGTCTGAACAAAATGTCATCCAAGTGTGAAGGTCCCTTCCGGGTCACTCATACCCTGAAACCCGGAACGGTGTACCCGGAGGACGAGAAAGGCAGGCCGGAGGGCAACACCTGGAACATCGAGAATCTTCGGAAATTCTACCCCTGATTACGAACATGAATCGCAAACATCGGATCCGTTAAAGCACGCCCTGGAGGCTAGTGTTCTGTAATAGGGTGTAAGAATCGTCGCCAAGGGAATAAAAGATAAGTGATTTCAATTTTGTGAGCCTCAATTCTCGCATGCAAGCGTGTTGTCCTTAGCAACCCGTAAGCAGGGGGCTGATATGTGCCGGTGGCTGGCGGGTTGAAGCACCGCGAGTGGCCTCACGGGCAAGGCACCGCCGCCCGATCGTGCCGTACTGCCGTGGAAAGGAGGAATCGGGCACTGCTGTGGTGAGACGAAATTCACCACAGAAATGCACTATCAACTGTGCTTGCGGCTTGCTTCGAATAACATGCTAGCATGGTAGGAGAGAGGGTCCATTCTTTTCCTACTGAAAGTTTGCTATGTGCAGCTACTTCTCGGGACAGGGTCAGGCGGCGGAACGCGACCAAGAAGCTGGATACCCGCGAAGGACGGGATGGACCGAGGACGCGGTAGGAAAACAGCTAATTCCTTGCATCTGCATCCTGCACTTAGGCATAACATCTAGCTCGGAGTCAATATACCATCGACCTGTGCATGCTTGACGGTTGATGAGAGCCTTTGCGGGGGTAGGCTCCACCCCGGTGAACGGTCCGTTTCCCTATGGCCTTATACCCGAGGAAAGTGGAGAAGGACTCCCGGAAGGTATAGTCCTGCTTAGGGGTACATCTATCATGTAGAGGTAGAGTGCTTGGCACCTAAGAGGCCTCCTCTGAAAACCCGACAGCGCGTTAGTGCAAAGGAAGATTTGGGAAATGACCCCGGGAGTTGAGTCTAGGGTTGCATTCATCCGAATTTACATTCTAAATTACACTTCTGAATTTACATTCGGTTCTGCAAGTACTAAAGCCTATGCTCCTAAGGCCAGCTCGGAGCTAGATCTCCTAGCTGCGCACCCTTGTCTTCTTCGTGCCTAAAGGGTGAAGTCTCGATTCCCGGGGACGCCTCGGGAAAGGGAGGGAACCCGGAAGGATTTTTCAGGCATCTCATGGCCTTCCTGCGCGTCCGGGCACCAGGCAGTGAAGCAGGGAGAGCACTTCGGCCGCCACCTCGCTCATGGCATTGTCGTCCGCCTGTGACAAACGGCAAATTCGGTCAGGATCTAGACCAGGCCCAAGAGGAGCGAGGGGTCGGAGGAGCTACGACGCTTACCTGTTCAATTGCATCGAGCTCGACCCAGAGCACGGATGCCCCCGGGATCCCTGCGTTTTTCTCTTTCAAGGCCGCCAGAAGCTGAGCCTTCGAAGGGCACGCACCCAGGCCTCCTCCTGGGCTGCAAGACCGGAAATGGTCGCCAAGCACGAGACGCCCATGGCGAGGGACAAGCGCGACACCACCTCGTCTTCCTCTCCAGCGGAACGGGCCCCAGCTCCCCTGGGTGCCTCCGCCGCGCCCTGATGCACGGACGCCACCGTCAACGTCCCTGAGAAGGACATCTCTGCCTCCCCAGACATGGGTTTGCGATCTGTGGAGGGGCAGGGAGAGCAAGGAACAATAAGAAGAAACGAGCTAGGAGATGCTAAGGAGCTGGGGGCTGGAGAGCATTTTATAGGCCTTCCACTCCCCACTGTCCCCTCGACGGTACAACTGGTGCAGTAATCAGGGCGAGTTTTGCGAAAAACCGTTCTCATTTACACCAATTCAACTAGAAGGCCAAGCAGCGACAAGGGTAGAAGTCTTTCTTCATCTCAAGATCTACAAAAGGGTCTACTTTTTACAAGGAAAGTTTGGTCCCCACACGAACGTGGAGTACCGCCGCACAACGGAGGGCGCTACTTCCAGAAGTACGTCGACAAGGCCGCCAAGAAGGAGGCCAAGGACATCTTCGGGGGCGCTGCCTCGGTGCCGTCCCCCACATCCTCAAGGAAGCAGGCTCCTCTCGACCTTGACGTGGAAGGAGTCTTCTTCATCCTCATCCTCATCCTCCTCGTCGTAGCAGCTGAAAGAACAAACGATGTCGCGATGTCGCCTAGAGGGGGTGAATAGGCGATTAAAACTTTTCCGGTTTAAGGCTTGATAATTGCGGAATAAAACTAGGTGTTTAAATTAACAAGCCAACAACCTAATATACTAGGTTCACCTATGTGCACCAACAACTTATGCTAAGCAATATAACAACAAGGTGATAGCAATATATATGACATCAAGCACAAAGGCTATCACAATGTAAATTGCATAAGTAAAGAGCTCGGGTATAGAAATAACCGAGGCACGCGGAGACGAGGATGTATTCCCGAGTTCCTCCTTGCTAAGGGAGTACGTCTCGTTGGAGGGGTGTGAGCTCACCACAAGAGGCCTACTCAAGATGCCACCAAGGCCTCACCCTATTCTCTGATGAACCACACCCAATGGTTTGGTTCACCTTCCACTATCGGAATCCTTCAAGGCGGAATCCGGAGCCTTTACAACGTTCTTGGGGCACACACCCACAACTCAATTGGGGGCTCCCAAATCTTGCCCGAAGCTTCACAACTCGAAGTCTTCGCGGCACCACCAACTGTCTAGGGTACACAATGCACCCAAGAGTCACAAGCTCTTGGGAACACAATGCACCCAAGAGTAACAATCTTCTCAACCTTCAAACCCACGAATCTTCGTGGAGAGCACAACCCGATGCAACTAATGCAAAAGGAAAGAACACACTAAGTGGTAAAATCCTTCTCTCCAAAATCCAACCAAAGCAACTAATGCTATGGAGGGATTTAAGAGGAAGAACAAAGAGGAGAATCACCAAGAACTCCAAAATCAAGATCTACTAGGTTCCCCTCACTTAGAGGAGGAATGAATTGGTGGAATGGTAGATCTAGATCTCCTCTCTTGTTTCCCTAAAAATGGGCAAGAATCATTGGAGGGAAGTGGAGGAATCAAGCTCTCAAGATTTGCAAAAATGGAGGAGAGAGAGGGAAAAACGAGCTAGCTGGAAAAATGGGGAAGAAGCCCATTTTATAGGGGCCACAAAAATGTGGCCTTCCTGCGCCAGCAGACAACCCAGTCTGGGGCCGGCCTGCACCCCGGCCTGGCCGGCCGGGAATCTTTCCCTCGATCGATCGCATAGAAGCAGCAGCGCAGCACGTAGACGGGCCGGCCTCGCCCCTGCCTTGGGCCGGCTTGCGGGCGCAGGAAGGCCGGGAGGCAGCCCGAGGGAGCTGGCCTCACCCCGGCCCGGGCCGGTCAGCCAGCGCGGGTGGGGCCGGGAGGCTGCCCAAACGGTCCGGCCTCGTTCCGTCCTAGGGCCGGCCAGGCCGGCCTGGCTGTTTTTTTTTCTTTTTAAATATCTGTTTAGAAAAAACTCCGAGAGGGAAACTCCATAACTTTCACCCACGAACTCCGTTTTCGATAATCTTGGGCTCGTTGGAATTGTCACAACGAGCACTACAAGAATATGTAGAGAAACATCATAGTCCAACAAGATATTATAAAAACAAATGGGGAAAGGTTAAACCTCTATTTTGCAAACCGGAAATGTTATAACTTTTGCAAATGAAGTCCGAATGAAGTGAAACCAATTTTGTTGGAAAGAGGACGACAAATGCTACCCTTGGAAATGTAGCAAACAAGCAATGGAGATTTTGCAAAAAAGTGGAAGAGAGAAACCTTCCGCACGGCTGAACCGGCAAAATCTCCAATGCCGAAAACTCAATAGGGGACGCATATGAAAACCGTTTTCGGTGAACTTAGCCTTGTGATGACAAGCACGACAAGCACCAAGACCACACCACAATAAGAGAAAAATAAGGAACCAATAAATATGATTGCAAGGATGCAAAGGTTTGTGCTCTCTACGAAGATACGATCAAGATATTCGGTCGAGAGCCCCTCAATATAGTACGGCTATCTATCCTATAACCCGGTCTCTCAACTAACATCATGAGACCGGTAAAAAGGAAATCCTATCAAGATCATACCTTTGCCTTGCGCTTAATGCACTTGAAGTCGATGATGACGATCTTCATTTCCTCAAGACGAACCACCTTTCTTGATTGCGCTTCGCTTGGTGAAGACTCACATGTTGCTCCCACATACACCAATATGGGAGAAGCACCTCTTCGGAAAATCTTCACTTGGACTTGAGTGTTGATTAACACGCACTTAGCCTTGATCAACAAATACACTTCTTCCCTTAGCCTTGACTCCAACAAATGGAGATCAAGCAAAGCAAATGGACACACCTACAAGTAGCTCAATACAAACATTAGTCCATAGAGATTTGCTCGATTCCATGGCTGTCCGATTTTCGGAGAGTTCCTTGGCCTCGGCCCGCAGCACGATGTTCATGCGTTCGGTGGCTTCATCCCTAAACTTCACCGCGCCCTTCAGATCCTCGATCTTCTCTTCCAGCACGGCACGATGAGCGCCCGCGTTCTTCTTGAACTCTTCGGCCTCAACAAGGGCTATCTTCTGTGTCTCGACAGTGGCTGTCAAAGACGCAATCTTCGCCACAGGCTCGTTCCGCTCGTCTCGAGCCCTCCGGAAGTCCGTGATCCAAGACACGACAGTTAAATACAGGCTGAGTACTGCTTATGTTGCCGCACTTCAATCTGCACCTACCTAGGATTGGCCAACGTACTCGTTTTCCTTTTACTTCTCATTTATTTACCTTGGTCTTTATTATCAGCCTGGCCTATCTGGCCGACCCAGCCTACTCGAGATGCACCTCATTTTCCTCTTCCCTGGCCCATCTGGCTGACCCAGCTCATTGCTCACTCGAGCAGCAGGTCGTCTTCCTCCTCCCTAGCCCATCTGGCCGAGCCAGCCCACTCAAGCAGCAGGTCGTCTTCCTCCTCGTGCACCAACACGAACACGAGGTTCTCAAAAAAAAACCCAACACGAACACGAACCTGCCATGGCAGTTACTTATTCCTCCCCTTCTCCCATCAATTACAGTCCACATTTCAATTAGAAGTCAACACAAAAACTTAATATAATTCCACAAGAATCTCACTCAGAGATTTTTTTTTCACTTTTTTGGATAAAGGGATTTTCATTTCAATGTATCAACGATAGAAAGTATGTCACACCCAGCCTCTGCATAACAAGATCCACACAGCCCAACCACAGACCAGAAAATAAAAAAGCAAAGCTACACAGACGATTACAAGCATATCTTTAAGCGCCTATGTAGAAGGAGGCCCAATCCGAAGAATATTAGGCCATCCATGTTGGGAAAAATATCCCTCGCTGTTTGCTCCAGTCGTGCAGATGCCTCCATAAAAAGGTCTTGAAATTCCACATGTTGCAATGTGGACCACAAACGGAGCAAACATGTGCTTCGGTATAATACCTGCATCAGAGAGAAATTTTTGTCATTAAACACTTTGTCATTTCTACACAGCCAGAGCGACCATATAATGGCTAACGCTCCCACCCTAATAATAGTTCTATCCCTCTTATCAATTCCATGTAGCCAATCGCCAAAGATATTTGCGACTGAACATGGTGGACGTAAGGTAGTTGCTATTTGGATGGCTGACCATATAGAACGGGCAACTTTGCACTGGAAGAACAAATGTGTGATTGTTTCCTCCTCAGGACAAAAAACACATTTCGAACTCCCATGCCAGTTGCGCTTAATAAGGTTATCCTTGGTTAGGATCACCCCTTTTCGAAGATACCACGCAAAAAAATTCAATTTTAGTGGTATCTTCATCTTCCAAATTTTCTTATTGCTATTGACTGGATTGTCTGAATGGATCAATGCTCTATACATGTAATCTACTGAGAATTTACCATTCGCGTTAAGATTCCATCTGAACTCATCTGGACCTTGTGATAGCTGCACCATAGCAAGCCGCCCCAATAAGGCATTCCACATCCCAAGTCTCTGATCAAGAAGAGTTCTTCTGAACGTCATATTAGGAGGCGAGGACTGCATAACTACAGACAATGTTTCACTTTTATGACGCACAACATTATATAGAGCTGGATATTGTTCCCGGAGGGTGGTATTACCTAACCACTTATCCTCCCAAAAATGAATTTCCGTTCCATCCCGTATATTAAAGGTACCAAAGCGAAAGAAATCTTTCTTAGTCGCCATGAGCCCCACCCAAAAATGTGAATCCCCGGGTTTCCAATATACCTGGGACAGCGCTTTTGAGCCAATATACTTTCTCCTGAAAATAGTCTGCCATACACCTTCCTCGGTTAGTAGCTTAAACAGCCACTTACGAAGTAGAGCCGAGTTCTTGATCTTTAGATCACAAACACCCAGCCCGCCTTTGTCCTTAGGACGGCAAACCACATCCCAACGAGCCAGTCGAAATTTCTTTTTTTCACTATCTCCTTGCCAAAAGAATCTCGACCGAAAATAATCCATCTTTCGTAAGACACCTTTTGGCAGTTGGAAGAATGATATCATATACAGTACCATATTACTCAGGACTAATTGTTCAAATGGACTTCCCTAATTGTTCAAATGGACTTTGTGAACTAAATGCCACCCAATGGCATTCACTTCTCGATCTGTCTCTCCAACCTAAAAAATAATATCTGAACGCATCATTTCGCGCCATTCTTTCTCCTTCCTTTTGTTTGTTCATGAAGTTTGTTCCTTTGATATCTGAACGAAGTTTGTTCCTTTGATATGATGCAAACGTCTGGGATGGCAAAGAAGGCACCACACACGACGATGATAACTCCCCCGTTTGTTTCATCAGCCGAGAGGACGACATGAGCTTTGTCTATTCATTAAGCGAAGGAAACCACCAAAAAATAAATCGACACACACAACACGTGAACATCAACACAGACCAAACCACGGCGACAACACAAACCCGGAAAAGACTAGGTCTCCAAGGTGACGCCCCAAGGGGGAAGTGACGAAGACGACATCGTCGCCTGCCTCGAAAAAACCGAAGCAGGGTTTTCACCCGGAGGCCGGAACTAGGTTTCACCCGGACCAACCCAAACTACCATCCATCTCGCTGGTCGGAGGGTTCGCCGTCCATGTCATCACTCATATCATATATTGAAATTTTAGTCCAAATTATCTTCGATCCGTATTAATTCTCACTGAATCGGCTACATCTGCACGAAAACATATATATATATACATTCAATTTAATGACATTTTATTTTAGAAAAATTTAACGAACAATTAATTTAGATCGGAAGAGGTATTTTTTAGTTAGTAAGGTCCATGCGTAGGCCCAACGAGAGATGGTGTCGAGACTATGGGAACCAGGATCCCCTGTCCCAGCTGTCAGCGGCCCGTCCATTTCACACCATCGACAGGATCCAGCACGCGCCTCGTGAGGAACCCCGCTCCCTCGCGGATCAAGACCTAAGGACCACGCCAAGCTCGCCTCGCGAGGCGTCCGAATGAAGGCCCCTCTATGGCTGCCCCGGGAGGGAGGAGATGATGCCAAAAGTGCGCAGCAGAGCTATGCCAGGGCGGTCTGCCCATTTCGGTGATTAAAGACTAGGACGATGCAAGACCAAACCAAGGACGAGAGAACTCTTCCCTCTTTGATGTTTAAAGCTCCCGTCGAGGGACCCGTCTGGAGGACGACGTCAGCAAGCCACGCAACCTCCTTTGTCTTCTCTTGGCCAACTGTGGTTGCCCTTCTCGCCAAGGGGTAGAGGCCCAGGTCACTATAAAAGGCAGATCGCTGCCTCCATTGTAAGGGATTCGGAACTCCAACACTCAACACCCGTGATATAACCAGACAAGCAGGAGTAGGGTTTTACACCGCAACGGTGGCCTGAACATAGGTAAACCCTGTGTGTGTTATTTCTTTGCTCGCCCCGGCCCTCGCAGAGATTTCATTGGTAGACTAGCTTTCAACACTGTGGAAGAACATAGGTCCATCGGAACCACAAATCCGACATTTGGCGCACCAGATAGGGGTTGAAGCTCGTTCTTCCTAGACAAGTCTACATCGCCATGACCAGCGAGCACGAGCCCATGGACGAGCACGCCTTGTGCCTCCACCGCAGGCGAAGCGTGGTGCGCGAAGCAACCGTCACCGAGCCCGACCCGCGAGCTGGCGACCGCCGCTCTGAGCGCCGTAACAGCGCCGACGCCAGCGATGCCATCAACTGAACTAGGCAGCGTGCGGACAAGCAGGTCGAGGAACCGGCGTCATCGGTTGCCCCTCACCCACACCGGTCGAGGCCCGTCACTCCGCCACCCTAGCAGCCGGCTCAACCTCCGTTGCCTCCTCTTCACCGCTAGCCGTCCCAGCGTGTCGAGTCAGAGAGGCTCGACGCCGAGCCGGCTGAGGCCGTGTCTCTGCGCCTAGCGTGGGAGCTGCTGCAGTTCCATCCCGCACCCGATGCTATGGACGCGTGGCTGGACCGCATCGCCGAACTCGTCCACAACACGGCTCCCACGGCCTCACAGCAGCAGCGCGAGCCATCGCGCGCCCGCCAGCCCTCGCACGGGCAGAAGCAGCCCCGCGGTGCGGCGCCTCCGCGGGTGGGAGACCTCGCCGGCCATCTCTCCGTCGCGCCTCCTCCGCCGCTCCAACCCCCGCGGGAGAACCAAGCCGGCCGAGCCGCTGCACCTCCGTCTCCATCACGCCAGATGCAGCCTTCGCACGCGTCCTCGCCCCACGACTGCGTTATCATCCACCCTGCCCTCGAGGACGCCCGCGTTGGCATCGCACGATAGCGCGAGTGATAAAGCTGCGCTATTCAGCAAGTTGTCAACGCCGGCAACGCCAACCGTCCTCCACCTGCCATCGCCGCCAACGCCGCCATCTACGACGAAAGCTGCCTCGCCTTCTCCAGCGAGCTACGCCGGGTCATCTGGCCCAATAAGTTCCGCCCCGAGCTGCCGTCGCGCTACGACGGGACCCACAACCCAGTGAAGTTCCTCACGCTCTACACCATCGACATCCAGGCCGCGGGAGGGGACAACAAGGTCATGGGCAGTTGGTTCCCCATGGCCCTTAAGGACGCCGCGCGCTCATGGATCATGAACCTCCCCAAGGGCTCCATCGTGTCATGGGGGGCTCTCTGCGATGCGTTCATCGCCAACTTCAGGGGCACGTACGAGCGTCCCCTCACCAAGAACGACCTGAAAGCAGTACGCAAGGCCCCCGGGGAGATGCTGCGCAAGTTCATCCAGTGTTTCAGTCAAGTCCGCAATAAGGTCCCCCACATCTCCGACACAGACATCATCTCTACCTTCGCCGAGGGCGTCACGGACGTCCGCATGCGCGAGAAGCTCGGCGTCCATGATGAGCTCTCTTCCGTTGTCAAGCTTTTTGAGATGGCCGATAAGTGCGCCAAGGCCGTCTCTTCGCCCACAACGACCCGGACCTGAAGAAGGAGGATGCCCCGACCGCGCAAAACCCGGCCAGGGCGCCCCCCAAGCGCAAGCCTCAGGCTGTCCTTGCACCGGAGCCCGAGCACAAGAAGCCTCGCGCGGCAGAGAATGCCGCGCAACTGGATGACAGACCGTACTGCATCTTCCACGACATCCACGGGCACGACATGGAGAACTGCCACAAGCTTAGGCGGTATCAGGAGCATCAGTAGCAGCAAGGTCACGGCAGGGGCCGCGGCCGGGATTACTACAACCGCAGATACAACAACCGTGACAACCACTACAACAACCCTCCGCAGGCTAACGCCACACAGCGCCCCCCTGAGGCACGTAATGGCCAGCCGGACGAGGAAGATGACGTCGGGGGCTACCAGGAGCCCCGCAAGCTGCCAGCATGCATCCTCGGGGGAGCACAGGCCCCGCGGTCCAACCGCCACCTCAAGCAGCTCTCCCGCGGGGTCAATGCCGTCCTCCCCGAACCCGAGGCCGTGAGGCCCCTCAAGTGGTCGCACCACGCTATCACCTTCAGCAAGCAGGATCACCCCTCCACGACCAGGATGGTGGGTCTCGTCCCGCTCGTTTGTACACCCACCATCAACAACGTCGCCGTATCCAGGACGCTTATCGATGGCGGCGCTGGTTCAACGTCCTCTCGATCACGATGTTCGACCAGATGCAAGTGCCTTACGAGCGCCTCATGCCGACAAAGCCTTTCACCGGGGTCACGGCAGGCACCACTACGCCTATCGGCAAAGTGTCGCTCCTAGTGACCTTTGGCATGCGCAACAACTACCGCACCGAGCTCATCGACTTCGACGTTGCTGACTTGGGGCTTCCCGACAAGGCCATCCTCGGCTACCCCGCCCTCGCCAAGTTCATGATGGTCACCCACCATGCGTACAACATCGTCAAGCTCCCGGGCAGCGGCGGGACCATCATCATCTGCGGTGACGAGAAGGACCCGGTGCGCTCCCTCGAGCGAGCTTACAAGGACACCGCCGCCACAAACCTCGACGAAGAGGATGACGTCGCACCCTCGATGGTGCCCATGAAGAAAAAGAAACTGTTTTCTGAAGAAAGGACAGCCACGAAGCGAGTGTCGCTCGATGCCAACGACACGGAGGCTACCGTCGTCATCGGCGGGAACCTGACCCACAAATAGGAAAGCGCGCTCATCGCCTTCCTCCGGGCAAACACTGACATGTTTGCATGGACGGCTTTAGACATGCCCGGTGTACCGAGGGAGGTGATCGAGCACCACTTAGCCGCGTGCCCAAGTGTGCGCCCCGTGAAGCAAAAGGTTCGACGTCAAGCACCAGAAAAGCAAGATTACATCGTCAAGGAAGTAGAGTGAAGCGATCCCGCCCTTTAAAATAGGCCAAGATCCCTGTGTTATTGTGCTAGTCCCTGGATCGAATAGCTAGCACCATAGTTTAAGATGAAGTATCATACATTGCATCAAAAATTCTATTACGACATATGATCCAGAAAATTAAACATTACAAGTTGCATAGCCAAAGGCTAGCGTTTTACAAAGTTCAGTAGCGGAAAACATAAAATAGCATGGAGCCTCATCATCTAAATGTGCCACAGGCAGACATGTTGGTTGCAGAATCGAAACCCGAAAGCGTTCCTTACTCATCGTCGGAACTACCTGCAACAGTAAAAACGTTGCAGCAAAAAATTGTTCAGAACCATTGGAATGGATCTGGCAAGTGATACTTGTGGACTCATAAGGCAAAAACTTCTATTAACTATATGCATATATGGCTGGTGTAGTTCAAGGCTGTTTTTGCGTAAAGCCAACTTTATCCTAACTTTTCCAACACTTTTCTTTTCAAAAGTTATGAGATCATTCCATGGAACATATCCAGGAAAAATTCTCCACACACAAGTTCAACAAATTTTTACTTAAGAAATTGGAATGATGAGATCTCTTGTTGACATCCTTGCTCCGATACTCAAAACTGTTCGTAACTGGGGACACGGCTAAGTACTTAGTTTGACACTCTGTAGAGGTTGTGCACTTTCACCACTTGACTCAATCAGCCCATTCTGACCTTGACCCTTCTTGAAGTGAAAAGGAAAGGAGAAGATTGAGACGAGACCTTTCAGAAGCATTTCCTCGACCACTGCCGTCTTGACCCATTCCCTCCTACATCCACTACATCTGCTTGTCAAGCCGGGCCGGTTCCAAGCAACTTACTTAGTCAAGCCAGAGCCCATATGACTAGTGGCTGCACGGTAAGTAATCTTCACTTGGAGCAACTTCAATCTCTTTGTCCCTAGGTGGCCGTCCGCAAGTGAGCATCTCGGGTGAAAACCACCATCGAAATGGCCCCGGGTAGCCACTCAACTATAAACCTCCATCCATATACCCCATCCACCCAGGTGGTTCTTTAACTTAGTAGAATTTTCATTACCAACTTTTATAAAACACTTTCTCAGCGTAGCAATGCTAATATCTACTAAGTTAACAAATAGGTGCTGGACACTTAGGGATATTCTGGGGTAATACTAAATAGGTCTAGCATAGCATAGTAATAAAACCTGAAATGCAATTCTACTTAAAAAAATAAATTACAATGCATAACAAAATACTTAGGAATTTCATGTGTGAGCATCACTTGCCTTGGCAAGAGTTGCAGGTGCAACAATCGCAAACGTTCTCCGGACTCTCCGAATAATCTAAACAATTCACACAAGGCAAGAATAAATATACAAGGAATATAATCACACAAAAATACATGATATGCATGAAATGCATTTTTAAAACACAATTATTAATCCAACTATATTTTCTGTTTTTGAAAACATGCATGATGTCATAAGACCCAAAAATGCAATTTAGAAATAAATAAACTATTTTTAAATTCCCAAAAAGGGCATATACAACAATTAATTAAAACAATGCTAAAAAATAATTTTATCAAAACAAGAAAAGGCTCTACTGGACAGAGGGCTTGTAAACAAATCTAACACAATTGGATTAACTCAAAAATCTATTTTTTTAACTAAAGTTATGACAAATTTACTCAAATATCACATTTGAAATTTGAATAAAATTAAACTTGTCAAAACATAAAACTAAAAAGCCAAAAAGTTTCTACAGATTCTAAGTATTTCAAATATATAAAAATATTTGAATTTGGCCAAACCAATAAAAAGTTATGATAAAACTAAGATACAGGGGTTTTTCTGTAAAACAGACAATAAAATCTAATTCGGGAAAATACTCAGGAAATTCCCTGGCCGACGTGGCAGCTTCCTATTGGCTGATACCGATTCGGAACGGATCAGTGCCGTGGACCGTTGGATCTAGATCTACGACTCAGATCTAAAAATACTGATTCGATTAAGTGTTCTAATCTGGACCGTGCGTTGTAGATCTAACAGTGTAGGATCTAGGGTTTGCTCACTGGGCGGCTCTGCTTGCCGGATTTGGTGGACGACGACGGCGACGGCTCGGGCGTCGAGGGCGTTGGCGCTCCGGTGGTTCCGGATGATGGAGAAGTGGACGACGGGGTGCGTCACGGCCAGACCGGAGAAGATGGCACGACGGCGTGCTCGAGTTCATCTTGGAGTGGCGGCGAGGCGTGACCGGAATAGCGGCGGCGGACGGTGATCTCCTATCGTGGATGGATTCGTCGTTTGGCTGCATGGAAAATTCGACGGGGTGGTCAGGGGGATGCGCAATGGCAAGGGGAGGGGAATGGGCACAGCCTCGGGCTCGGGTACTCACTGGTGTCACCGGAAATGGAAGAAGATAGCGGCGTACCGGCGGAGCTCCGGCAAGCAAATTTACCGGCCTGGGGGCGTCTTAGGGGCTAGGGTTTGGGGTAAAAGAAAGAGGGGGAGGCGGGCTTCTTATAGGTGGCCAGAGCGCGGCGATTAATGGCCTTAATAGCACGGAATCGCGGCGAGAAGATCACGGCCACGACGAGCTGGCCAGCGCGTGATTTGGGGGAGATGGTGTCGGTGCTGACAGGTGGGGTCCACCTGTCAGTGGAAGAAAAAAAAAGAAAAATCGAAACGGTACGCGGGCTGTTGCTGGGCCGCTGCATGCGTGCGAGGACGATGTCAGGCCGCTATTGGGCTAGCTCACTCGGGCTGGCCCTTTTTTTGAACTCTTTCCCTTAAAAAAACAGATATCAACATAACTTTCCAAATACAAATTCAATTTGGTTCAAACCAATTTGAATAATTTTGTAAAAATACACTTTATCAAACTAAACTATTTGGGACCATTTTTGCACAACTTTATTTACCAAAATACCCCTGGTATTTAAATTGGTATTTGTTGCTAATTTTCCCAACTTTGAAATATAAGTCAAATAATTTATTTTCTTTGGGAAATTTTATAAAATCAATAGCACAAATGCACAAATGCAATGAAATCATGAATGCCATGCTTGTTTTGAAAATTTCAAAACAATATATACATTTTTCAAAAAGTTTTTGATTTTTCTGAATTTTCAAAAATTTGC
This sequence comes from Puccinellia tenuiflora, assembly GCA_012064385.1. NCBI lineage: Eukaryota > Viridiplantae > Streptophyta > Magnoliopsida > Poales > Poaceae > Puccinellia > Puccinellia tenuiflora. The sequence continues at coordinate 58,020 of QRDG01000690.1, forward strand.
AAATCTTGGTATGTTACATAGAGATGCTCAAGAAGGCCAAGTTCATCCGCGAGGTGTCCCATCCCGACTGGGTCGCCAACCCGTCATTGTGCCGAAGGCCAACGGCAAGAAACGTCTGTGCGTGGACTTCACGGACCTCAACAAGGCCTGTCCCAAGGACCCGTACCCGCTCCCCCTCATCGATTAGATAGTCGACTCGACTGTCGGATGCGATATTCTGTGCTTCTTAGACGCCTTCTCAGGCTACCATCAGATCAAGATGGCGAAATAGGATGAAGAGAAGACGGCGTTCATTATGTTGTGCGGTGTGTTCTGCTACGTGTGCATGCCCTTCGGCCTCAAGAACGCAGGCGCAACTTTCCAGAGGCTCATGCACAAAGCTCTCGGCGCCCAGATGGGCCGAAATGCCGAGGCATACGTCGATGACATCATCATCAAGATCCATGAGGAACGCATGCTCATTGCCGACCTCGAAGAAACCTTCATCAACCTACGCAAGGTCAACATCAAGCTAAACCTCGAAAAGTGCGTTTTTGGGGTCCCCTCCGGGAAGCTCCTTGGTTTTTTGGTATCACATCACGGCATTGAGGCAAATCCCGACAAGATCAGAGCCATCGAGGAGATTCGGCCGCCCCAGCGCCTAAAAGATATGCAGCGCCTAGCTGGCTGCATGGCCGCACTCTGACGGTTCATCTCCAGGCTTGGCAAGAGAGCCCTACCATTCTTCAAGATCATGAAGCGCACAGGCACCTTCGAGTGGACGCCAGAGACCAACCCTGCCTTCGAGGAACTCAAGCACTACCTCGCCAGCCCGCCGATCATGGTGGCTCCATGGACCCACGAGCCGCTGCTACTATATCTGGCGGCCACCCCCCCCCACGCGGCAAGCGCCGTCCTGGTAGCAGAGCGGGAGGAGCCCGTCCCCGCTATCAAGGACCCTCAAACATCGCTGGAGCCGAAGCCTCTTGACACAAGTCCTTCCGGATTGGCTCGGGGGCTCCCCACCAGGGAGCCACCCCAAGCGGGGGCCTAGGAGGAGGGTCCCGCAGCATCGCCCGATGAACCACTGCTCAGCTGCGACCTTGTCACAAGGCCGACCGCCACATCTGCCGGGCTCCGACTCACACAGCGCCCCGTCTTCTTCGTCAGTACGGTGCTTCGAGACGCCCGCATGCGATACAGCATGCAGCAGAAGCTTCTATTCAACCTCATCGTCGCCTCCCGGAAGCTTCGCCACTACTTCCAAGGCCACCCCATCAAGGTGGTCACATCCTACCCCCTAGAGGGGATCCTGCACAGCTCCAACACCATCAACGCCATCAGGAGGTGGTCACATCGCTTAATGGGCGATCTAGCTTCAAGCTTTCGACTTGGAGTTTGTTACCACCAAGACAATCAAAAGCAAGGCCCTAGCGGACTTCGTCGTGGAATGGTATGACCCAGCCATGGAGGAGCCTCCCGGTGGACCGTCTATGCCGCCGGACAGGAGAGCCCCCGACGCATGGTCGGTACACTTCGACGGCGCCTGGGGAAGCGGCGGCGCCGGCGCCGTCTTAACCTCACCCACCGGCGACAAGCTCTACTACGCGGTGCAGCTCTGCTTCGGCTCCCGTGGCAAGATATCCAACAACATCGCAGAATACGAGGGACTCGTCTACGGCCTCAAAGCCTCCATCGCGCTCGGCGTTCAGAGTATCATCGTCGAGGGCGACTCCCAGCTCATCATCAACTTCTCCAACAACACTTACAAGACCAAAGATCCTCATATGGACGCATACTTCGCCGAAGTATAGAAACTTCAAAAGCGTTTCCTCGGCGTGGTGCTGGAGTACATCCCCCGCCTCGACAACAAGGATGCTGACGAAATCGCCAAGCGCGCCTCCAGGAAAGAGCCCCAGCGCCTCGACGTCTTTGAGGAGCGGTTGACAAGTCCATCCGCCACGCCGCCCATAACTGAAGACAAAGAGACGGATGGGCAACCGCCGCCCGCGCCTCCGGAGGGAGCCCCCGACTATGGCCTCCCTTCGGGGGATTGCCTTCTACTAGCCGTCACCCATGAGGCGAGCAGCTGGATCACCGAGCTCAAGGACTACCTCCAGAAGGGCATATTGCCCCCCGATGACACCGACGCTAAACGGATAGCCCGACAAGGCAAAGCTTACATCATCCATGATGATGAGCTGTACCGCCGGTGTCCCAACGGGGTCGCCCTATGGTGCATCTCCACAGAGGAAGCAAGCCTGCTGCTCAAGGTCATCCACGCCGGGGGGTGCGGCCACCATGCCTCATCGCGCACGCTCGTGGGCAAAGCTTACCGCCAGGGTTTCTTTTGGCCCACGGCGCTTCGAGACGCCACCGACCTCATCAAGACCTGCGAGGCATGCCAGTTCCACACCAAGCAAATCCACCAGCCGGCGCAGGAGCTGCACACCATCCCTCTCTCATGGCCTTTTTCGGTCTGGGAGCTAGACATCCTGGGCCCTTTTCCGCGAGCGCTCGGGGGCTATCGTTTCCTATTCGTCACCATCGACAAATTCACCAACTGGCCTGAGGTGGAGCCCGTGAGAGGAATACCGGCCGGGGCCGCTGTCAAATTCATCATGGGATTGGTATGCCGTTTCGGTGTGCCAAATCGCATCATCACGGACAACGGCACGCAATTCACCAGCGGTGTCTTCAAGGCCTACTGCGCCAACCTCGGCACACAAATCTGCTACGCCTCCGTCGCCCACTTATGCATGTAAAATGCATACATGAACTTTGCATTATAATACTCATATTTCAATCATATTTGCATCATATAAGGGTTATATCATTGTTTTATAATGATTTTGGGAAGATTTCACAGTTTTCCTATTTTTCTGGAATTAACCCTGCACTGGCAGAAAACCCTATTTTCTATATTTTGATGTTTTAGGGATCAAAACGACGTCCAAATGACCTGAAAATTTACGAGCATCAGTTTTTGGAAGGAACAAAGCATAGGAGCGAAGGAAGCGAACAAACGGAGGCCCGAGGGCCAGAAAAGGGTGGCCCACGCGGCCAGATTCCTTGCCCGTGTGGGACCCACCATCTGGGGCCTCGAGCCTCCGTTGCCGTCGATCTTTTCTCCAGAACCTTCGTCTTGACCTAAAACCGACTATAAAAATAGTCCCCGACGCCCTTCGGAAGGGGAGGCCGCCGAAAACATAGAAACACCGAAACAGAGATCTGGAGCTGCAGATTGGAGGGGGAAAACTCCGGCAGAGTGCTGCCGGCGTGGTCTCCATCTCCCCCAATGACATCTCCACCGTCTCCATGATGAAGAGGGAGTAGTCCACCCCTAGACTATGGGTTTGTGGAAGTAACTTATGTATCTCTCCTCTCTCTTGAGCTTCACTAATTAGCACCGTATGAGCTGCCAAACATGATTACGGTCATCTATATAATACCTTTGTGGTGGATCTCTTTATGAGTTAATATATGTTTGTGATTGCAATTGTTTTGTTTCAGTTATGAAAGTAGATGAATATTATGTACCCCGTTCTTGTCTACTTGTTTTGATCAAGCATGTTTATGAGAGCATGTGTGGGGGAACGTGTGCATTAGTTGGAGTAATGAGGGGTGGCTAGTGCGGTGAAAGTGAGAGAAGTTCCACGATCCACTTGGGTATTTTTATCTTACTTTGTTGCCTCACTAGGGATAAAGAAAAATACCATGCTACCGGAGGTATAGGTGTGACCATTGCCACTTCTCCATGACTAGATCTAGCATGTTCTTATTTTAACTTCATGTCATAAGACTTAAAGCTATACTCTGATTTATCTTAATTACTGAGGTGCTAAGATTTAGTTCACATCTTGGTGGAGTATAAGAGAGATTAATAAACAAAAGATCTCTATGTTAGGACGTGATGCCCATATAATTAGTAACTTGTCATGAAACCTTTTTATTGCAATCTCATATGTCAATTCTAGTGTTCCATTATCTACCACTTTATTAAAGAGAGAGTGCATTTGTGAAACCATGAACCCCAGTCCATTTTTTATCATAAGAAACACCTTTCCAACAACTTATAAGCATTTTCCATTTTCTGCCATTTAAAAATCCGAAAAAAAAACACTTTTATATCTTGCATTCACAATACAAAACTCAAAAATATCATCCATCATTGTTTCCACCATCCTTGCATATTTATTTATCATCATTGCATATTTATTTCTTGTTTTGCAATTGTTATATTTTCATATCATTCTCATACCTTGTGCTTGACAAGCACTTGGTGAGGTTGAGGGCACAAAACAATTTACTTTGTTTTGCAGGTTTTCAAGAGAAGGATAAGAAGATAAATCTTTCACTACTGATTCCCCGAGAGTTCAATATTAAACCCTCGAGTCACCCCTCGTGGGGAAACCGTCTTTCCTATACTACACACTCTGCGCTTGGAGTCTCAACCTAAGCTAAGTTCAAGGCCATCAAAGCCATTTTCTGGCGCCGTTGCTGGGGAATCATTGTTGTAAAGATTTGTCCAAAGGAGTATCTCACAACAAAGTCAACTTCATCACCAACTTGTGCAAACACCTAAGCTTGGGGAGGTTGCACCTACGTGAGCATCATCTTATCCATCTATACCTTCAAAGCATTTTATTTTGTTTTGTTATTGTCTTGCATATCATATTTATATTTCGTTTTTGCATATTTTATTTTCAGTTTGGCATTTTGTGTTGCATTTGTTATTTCGGTTTACATTGTTTAGTGTCATTTTATTTTCAGTTTTGCATAAAAATTAAAAACACATAAAAACTTGCAAAAATGGGTGATAGAACTAAGTTGTGTGACTACACAAACACTCCAAATGATCAATTTATTGCTAGGCCCATTGCCACACCTAAGATAACAGCTGATAGTTATGAAGTAAGTCCTAGTTTGTTAAACTTGATAACTAGGGAACAATTTTGCGGTAGTGCTATGGAGGATGCCTCTATGCATCTTCATGATTTTGTTGAGATATGTGACATGAAAAAATTTAAAAATTATGGAAAGTGATATTCTAAAACTGAAGTTATTTCCTTTCTCACTTAGATGAAAAGCTAAAGAGTGGTTGCATTCACTACCTACTGATAGTATTAATTCTTGGTATGATTTAAAAGAAGCTTGCATTAAGAAATATTATCCTCCTGTTAAAATTTTGCAAAATAGAAACAATATTCTTTCTTTTAGGCAAAATGAAAATGAACATGTTGCCATGGCTTGGGATAGGATAAAGCTTATGCTTAGAACTTGTCCATCACATGGGGTCAACAAATGGACCATATTACACTCTTTCTACAATGGTCTAAATTACATGTCTAGAAATATTCTTGATTCTGCTGCTGGAGGGGCTTTTATGGGAAAAACTATAGTAGAAGCTAAGAACATCTTAGAAAGTATTTTGCAAAACTATAGACAATGGAATACTGAAAGAGCACCTAATCCATCTAAGAAAGTAAACTCCATAGAAGAAACAAATGATTTGTCATCTAAAATGGACATTATTCTTGCTTTCATTAATAAACAAAATATTGAAAATGTCCCTTTGCAAGAACTAGTTGGTAATAATCCTGAAAATGTTGATGTTAACTTCATTAGGAACTATGGTAATAATGGGTATGGTAACAACAATTAAAATTCTTATAATAAAACCCCATATGTTCCCAACAACCGTCCTTTTGTTCCATATCCTAATACTAGTGATAATAAATGGAAGCCTATGCCACCAAGTAATGATAATTTTGAGGCTAATAAAATTCTTATGGAACAAGTTGCTAGTCATAATACCATGATACAATAGTTGAATAAGTTTGTTGCTTCTATTAGTTCTGATATTAAAGGCTTACAACTCCAAGCTGCGGGACTAGACAAAGCCCTTTCAAAACTAGCTGATAACCAGGCCACTTTATTGAGTATGTCTGCAGGGAAACCACAAGCACCACCTGTGGTTGGAATGAATTCTATTAATATTGCTGAGAATGTTCCTTTTACTTTGAAGGAAACTCTTAATGAATTATTGAACTATCATGAATATTTGTTGCCATTTATGTCTCAACTTGTTGGTTTAAAAGAAGAAGTTAATGAAACTGAATATGATGAATCTCTTCTATTAATTGAGTTAGAAAGAAAAGTTGAGGAAGTTAAAATGCTTAGTGAAGTCAAGGAACCACTACTTGACTTAGATAATTGTAGCTTGCATGAATTAATATATATCTTACAAAAAATTGCAAGTGATCCTTCCATCAACTCCAACCAAGCAAGTTTTGGTTCTTATATTGCTAATCATGTTTTAAAAGAAAAGATTGCTAGGTACAACCAAGAAGCTATGATACCACCTAAGCTTGGGGATGTATGGATTCCCAAAGTACTAGTAACCATTGGAAAAGAGACACACCATGCTATATTAGATCTAGGATCTAGTGTCTCTGTTTTATCTAAAGAATTATATGAAGTTCTTGAATTAAAGAATCTTGAAAAATGCTCTATTGAACTTGCACTTGCTGATGATTCCATTAAACATGCTTTAGGAAAAGTAAGTGATGTTACGGTAGAGTTGCATATGACATTTGTACCTGTTGACTTTCTAATCATGGATATGGGGAATAAAACCTCTAGTCCAATTATTCTTGGAAGACCTTTTCTTCGTACCACAGGTGCTATCATTGATTCAAAAGAAGGGAATGTGAAGTTTCAGTTTCCACACAAGAAGTGCATGGAACACTTCCCAAGGAAGAGAGACACACCAAAGTTCAAGCTTCCTCATGAGCTTCGTCCATCATAAATATCAAGTAAGAAGCCTAGCTATATGGCTATAAAGAAAGCGCTTTACGGGAGGCAACCCGGTTGTTTTTATTTTTGATTTTCTGTGTGCCCTCTTGCTGTAACAAGAGACTTAGTTTTTAGTTTTGTTTCTTGAATTTTTAATAAAGTACCAAGTTTTACCCATTTTGGTTTGAAAAAGTTGCTATTTGCATTCGGAGATTTTATTCCAGCACGAATCTGTGCATGGTTTGATTTTTCATTCCTATTATGTAACTCATAATGAGCTGAAATTTTTACTGTAATTGCAACGTTTCATCCTCCGTATGCATAAATTTTTTCAGAATTTTTAGACAGTCGTAAGCTGGATAGCAAGATGCGTTTCACAGCTGCTGTTTTTCTGGACAGATTCTGTCCCATTTTGTTTGATGCATTCTTTGAACTCTTAACTTGAATCTTTTTTATCCCATTGAGTTTATAAGTAGGCATACAATATTATACACTTTCTGGACATTCATATGAATTTTTGTTTAAGGATTTTATGCAGCAAAAAATTCATTTGTCTATCACTACTAATGTCACCCCACATAAAAGAAATGGGAGAAACAGTGTTTTGAAGTTTTTTCACAGGGATTAGAGGAGATGCACCAAGAGCTATCCAAGGATGGTGAAGACCATAAGCTTGGGGATGTGAAGACAACCCCACTGGACCAACACACTCTCGGTTTGCACACGTCTAAATTATGTTTTTCGATCAATGCACTTTATCGCATAAACTTGGAGCATCTTTTATTTGCTTTTTATTTGGTTTGATTTTTGTTTTGAGACCACCACTATCATTTTTATATGAGAGAGCTACTGGAAATGTGGGTTGAATTAAGTTGGATGATATTAAAAAGATTGGGAAAGGGATTTTTGAGTTGATTCAAAAAGATACATATAGTTGCATGATTCATGTGCTTTTTAATGAGTGTTAATTTGCAAGTGTTTTATCAAAAGCTATCTCTTATTCATGTTTGATGCTGAATGTTACTTTACTTTGTTTAACATGGATTGGTTAGTTCTATGGACACTTGTGCATGCATTTATACGGTCAACTTTCTCCCTTTTGCTAGCCCAAAAAATTCCAACAAGTAAAAACTTGTTTTCCAACACCTTCAACAAAAGTTTTTCCAGTGAGTCCACCATATCTACCTATTAGCTTTATGCTATTCCGAGTATGTTTATCATGTTACTTTGTATTATCTATACCTCTGAATTTAATGCTTATGTTATTGATTGTTATGAGGAAAGTTGGTTAAAAAGCTCTCACACCTTACTTTTATTGCACTTAATAAACATGAACCATTGTGATTAAAATTATGAAGCTGTGAGCTTGACAAGAGTCTTGGTTGGGGGTTAGCCCATATGTTTTGTCACATGGCAAGCTTTCAACATGTTCTTAATTATATTTAGTTTATATCATGTACTTTTGTTTATGGATGCCTATCATAGTGCCAAATAAATGTGGAAACTAAGTAAGTTTAAGTAGTTTGTACAAATGGCTAGAGAGACACCTGGGCCGCTAATCTAAGCCATGCATCATTCATGGTGGAAATGTACTTACATACTATTGTGAACCTTCAGTGATGCACCTCATAATAAAAAGCTATATCAATAGTAAATAAAAAGGGTGTTGAGATTGTTCCTTATGTTTGTTTGTCTTGTCATTTTGACATGGGCTTGTTACATGTCCTGGGACAAGAGGTACCCCAGCTGACCCTCTTGATGACGCTATTTTTACAATGACTTTAACTTGAACTTGCTTGGTAGCCCAAATTGAGTAACACCATGGTGTAGGTACTCGTATTCACGGGGCATGAAGCTTTCAACCCATACTTTGTCAAGCACACTACTCATATTTGCTTTCACTTTAAACTTTAACCATTCAAGATGTTATGATGGGGGTAATGAGAGCTTGACACCAATGAATACCTGATGACTCCCAAACGCAGGAGATCAATTGCAGTACCTTTCGATTAGAAAAGGTTGTCGAACCCACGAGGAGCTGAAGGTATTGGTTAACAAGAATGGTAAATAAAACAATGAAAGATGCAAGTGTTTTTGGGATTTTTGGTAAAAATGCTAAAGGTAAATGGTAGCAAGTAGAAGCTCTCAAAGAGAGAAAGCCCAATCCTCTATGCAGCAAGAGGACAAGCTCAAGTGTGTTTTTCTTATAGGAAATAAGGCCTAGGGATCATACTTTCACTAGTGGACACTCTCAACAATAATAATATAATTGAATACATAAATATTTCCTCTTCACTATGCTACCCTGAACTATCCTCCGGTTGGATAACGAACACCAATCCATTGCGTAGGGCTATAAAAGCACACCTTAAAGTCGCATTCGACATCTAGGGAACCACACACTGTCAACTTGAGCGCCCTAAGATAGTACTACACAAACACCACAATGTCATAGAGACATCCAACACAAATAATAACTCATGATAAGTATTCCTGTAATCTTTAGCCTAAGAGGCACACATGGTGCGCACACTGTCAACTTCGCACCATGGGACAAAGGTGACTCCGGCGATTACATTAATAAAACCACTTGAGTAGCATAATTCATAAGATAATGAAGAGTAACATCTATGGATTCAACTAGATTACAAAGCTCATGATCACATAAAGATCACACCATGGGAGAGAGAGATAAACCACATAGCTACCGGCATGAGCCCTCGGCCCTGAGGGAGACTACTCCCTCTTCATCATGGAGACGGTGGAGATGTCGTTGGGGGAGATGGGGACCACCCCGGCAGCGCCCCGCCGGAGTTTTCCCCCTCCAATCTGCAGCTCTAGGTCTCTGTTTCGTGGTTTCTGTGTTTCGGCGGCGCTCCCCTCTGGAAAACGTCGGGGGACTATTTTTATAGTCGGTTTTAGGTCACGAGGAAGCTTCGGGAAGAAGGATCGACGGCAGCGGAGCCACGCGGGGGAAAATAGGGTGCCTCACGCGGCCAGGGAATCTGGCCGCGTGGGACCATCCAATTTCTTCCTCGGACTTCCTTTTTCGCGGATCCTTGGCTCTTACGTCTTCTTCCTTCCAAATATTGAGCCCCGTAAATTTTCAGGTCATTTGGACTTCGTTTGGGTCCCTAAAACTCAAAAATATAGAAAATAGGGTTTTCTGCCAGTGCAGGGTTAATTCCAGAAAAATAGGAAAACTATGAACTATTCCTAAAATCAATAGAAAACAATGATATAACCCTTATATGATGCAAATATGATTGAAATATAAGTAATTCAATGCAAAGTTCATGTATGCATTTTACATGCATCAACACCCCCAAGCTTGACCTATACTCGTCCTCGAGTATGAAGGTGATAAAACTAACATGGACTTTGCATTTAATTATTATCAAAGGATATAAAAGATGATTATTATTGCTACATAGAGTAAAATTATTCATTCTTTAAAGGAATAGCAATATGCAAGATAAATTATAAAGTGATATCAAATATTCAATGCAAGGATGTTCAATGATAATTCACAAAGTGTAACATAGAAGAAAGTACTATGGACCAAATGTATGCATAACGAAAAGTAAAAACATCCTATAATGGTCATAGAGTATTCTTGTAAAACTGAATATAAAAGTGGACACTTTGGAAAGATATATAAATTAGTAGAGGTAAAAACATGAACAAGTTTCATCTAACTTCCAAATACTTCTACTTAAGTTAATGTTTGCAATGTGGTATTGGTGTCAAGCTCTCATTACCCCCATCATAACATCTTGAATGGTCAAAGTTTAAAGTGAAAGCAAATATGAGTAGTGTGCTTGACAAAGAAATGGTTGAAAGTCTCATGCCCCGTGAATATGAGTACCTACACCATGGTTTTACTCAACTTGGGAAACAAAGCAAGTTCAAGTAAAAGCATTGTATAATAGCATCATTAATAGGGTCAGGTGGGGTACCTCTTGTCCCAGGACATGGAACAAGCCCATGTCAAAATGACAAGACAAACAAACATAAGGAACAATCTCAACACCCTTTTTATTTACTACTAGATCATTTAGGCGCGCATTGCCGCGCCCGTCCATTAGGACAAAAATTGTTAGGAAGTGGTGAAAATATATTTGAAATTAAGCTTAGCTTAAAATGGCCATATACAGACGAATTGTAAATTCAAAACTAAATCATTGTACTCCTTTTAGATTCGTATCCCGTTTCCTGATTAGTGAACCAAATATGATGAGCAAAAAAAGAAAAATATATCTTAATGTAGTTATTCACCTTTTTTTAGAATTTGTCGCTTGTGCTATAGTAAGTGTCCGTTGCTGCTACTGCTGCATTTGCATCATTCGTGGACTGGTTGGTGGGAAGTGATATTTTCTACCATCAAAATTTCAATGCGTAGTAAAATTTTATTGGAGTCAACAACTGAACTATATTTAGGAAAAATAATGAAAAACAAAGTAGCCATTGCTATCAGCCTTATTGGTGCTACCGACCTACCGTTATCCTGGATGCAAGTATTGACCTGAATTGGAACATTTGATATCTCAGCAGTTAGTTAAATCTAACTAATTGCATTTACATATGAAATAGTGCCAGATTGTGTCGGAGATGCCCTGATAGTTATGAAGAGGACAATTGTACATTAGATAAATATACATCAAATTTGTATCGTCAAATTTTTATATGCTGATTAACCAAATACACGCCTTGCTGGCTTGTGCAGATGCCTAGCAAATACATGCCTTGCTAGCTTGTGCAGGTGCCTTGCTTGATCCATAATTAAGATCGTTTAACTTGAACACATTAGGCTTCATATGCACCTTTGTTTACCTTTTGGGTTGGAAAGATAGTTGCCAATAGTGAAGTCCCTTTTCATTAACATTGAAATCCAGAGTGAGTTTCCGAGAGATAAATCGAAACATTTGTCTTCATATGCACTTTTGTTTACACTGTTAGCCTGGAAAGATAGCTGCCCATAGTGAAATCCCTTTTCATTAACATTGAAGTCCAGGGTGAGTTTCTGAGAGATAAGGGCTTATATTTGTGTAGGAAAATCAAACGGATGATTGGATGAGCTACACATAAGAACTTCAAGCCTCTTTCCAATGATTTGTTTGTCAATAGAAGCAATTTAGACGAACTCAGCTTCGCCTGACTCGTCGGCAGCAATAACATGCACTTTATACCGGAAAATCATAATTGGACAATACATTAGTTTCAGGAGCAGTAGGAAGTTACTATGTGAATATTCATAATGTTCCCACTGAATAGTGTATCAAAGAAGCATTGTGGACAAATGCAAGAAGATAATATGTTGTTTAACACATTAGATGATATAGGTGACTCGATATCAGCTAATACCACTATTCCAACCATCTGCACATACAAACATACAAGTGAAAATAGTACAACAGAAAAAGATAGTAAGCAAAGTAATAACTGTGCAAATACGTCAGTAAATTAACTTGCCTTTTTCCAACCAGAGTAGGCAGAAGTTTAAAATTATCGAGAGAATATGCATAGCGAGGGTAACGAACAGGTATATTATGCAGCACTACAGCCTTATACCATGGAGCCGATCGCTTCAACGGCCTTGCACATGTTTTGTATAAGGAAAAGATGCTGCTTCCTGTGCTCCCCCTCAACTTTTCTGCATGACCTGCAAGTATTTCACCATACATTGGAAAGAGGCTTCTATTGACCTGGACGCCCGCCATTACATATAGTTAGATGAGGAATTCAAAATCAAATAAATCCGACCAGACTACAAAATTGAGCGGAACGAATTGAGCAGAACCATGATGAACACAACCTGCAAGAAACTGGAGTTCAAACATTAGGAATTTACAACCAGTGTTACCGATTGGGTGGAAAATGGTAGTATACGCAGGACAGGAAAGCAACCAGCGAACCGGGGTGAGAATGGGTAGGGAGAGAATTTGTGGGAACAAACGAATATATAGGTGACCATCATCACTCACCGGCAATGAGTTGCACACGATTACATCCATTAATGGGTTGCAGGAACTGAAAGTTAACTCTGTCTTCAAGGCAGATGCATGAGCTTCAATGATGATGGTTCGCATCTAGCTGCCGCATCAACTGCCGAAGGGCGCATCACACATCCAGATCTCAACAGAAATTAAAACGACCTTTAATGGTGGAGGGCATGAAGAACAATGCGACACATCAGTTCATCGCTATCAATTAGGAAAATTATGCTCGCTGCGACACACCTGAGGCCCGAATCGGAGATGGATGGTCCGCACCTGCGTGATTTGGATCGGAGCGACGTAATTAAACTTGTCTCTAAAAGAAAAGAAAAATAGCTGCTAACCATTGATCTGGTGTGTGATTCGTAAGTAATTGCAGCTAACACTATTCAGTACCAAAAAAGAAACATGCATCAAGCAAGTAGTATAGCATATGTTTCAGATCAAGCCATATGCAAATTGAAGAATCTAACAGAAGAAGTGCATAGCAATTCACACACCACGATCCGCTGGAGGTTTTGTGGGAGAGGTCGGATAGACAAACATGAGGATAATGGGCTCGAGTTACAGGTGGAGCAGCGTCGCGGCGGTCCTGGACGCCTATACGACATCACACTTGGGGTCAACGGTTGTGCCGTCGCCACTGGGATCGAGAGGAAACGGTGGAGCTCGAGGAAGAGTTACCTCATTGCCGGAGCTGTGGTCGCTGGCACTAAGCTCGCCGTTGCGCCATGCGCCGTTGCCGTTCGACTATTGCAGTCTTGCTCTCTTTCTCTCTTGGCGGCGGCGCATGGGCTGGGGCAGGTCGCGTCCGATTGACTTTGATCCGGTCGCGTTATGTCGCCCCTCCGCTCGCCTCCTCCTCACCGTCCGCTCGCCTCTCCTCATAGCTCGCGGCTGCGTTGACCAGCGCGCAAGCGGTGCGCCAAGCAGCCAAGTTGCTGGGCTTTGCCCATATTGGGCCCAAATGCACCAGAAAACGCGAAATTGATGGCCAGAGCAGCGTCCCTCAGGGACATCCGGCCCAGGAGCAGCCCACGCGGGAGAGGATGAGCATCCGACGGTGAAAAAGGTTCAGAAGGAGGATCGGATGGTGACAAAGGGGTGACGAGGGCAGAGTGCGTGAGAGGCTTCATAGGTGTTGCGGTTGTAATGTCCCTAACTGGTATAGCTTTTTTATTGTGAGGTGTATCACTGAAGGTTCACATAGCATGTAAGTAAATTTCCACCATGACGGCATGGTTTAGATTGGCGGCCCAGGTATCTCTCTAGCCATTTATACAACTACTTAAACCTACTAAATTTCCACATTTATTTGGCACCATGATAAGCATCCATAAACAAAAGTACATGATATCAACTAGATATAATTTAGTGCAATGTTGAACGCTTGCCATGTGACAGCACATTTGGGCTAACTAGCAACCAAGACTCTTGTCAAATTCACAACTTCATAATTTTAATCACAATGGTTCATGTTTATTAAGTGCAATAGTAAGGTGTGAGAGCTATTTAACCAAATTTTTCCCATAACAATCAATAACATAAGCATTTTAATTCAGAGGTATAGATAATACAAAGTAACATGATAAACATACTTGGAATAGCATAAAGCTAATAGGTAGATATGGTGGACAAACTTTGGTTGAAGGTGTTGGAAAACAAGTTTTTACTTGTTGGGATTTTTGGGCTAGCAAAAGGGAGAAAGTTGACCGTCTAAATGCATTCACAAGTGTCCATAGAACTAACCAATCCATGTTAAACAAAGTAAAGTAACATTCAGCATAAAAACATGAATAAGAGATAGCTCTTGATAAAACACTTGCAAATTAACACTCATTAAAAAGCACATGAATTATGCAACTATATGTATCTTTTTAAATCAACTCGAACATCCCTTTCCCAATCTTATTATAGCATCCAACTTAATTCAACCCAAACTTACAGTAGCTCTCTCATATAAAAATGATAGTGGTGGTCTCAAAACAAAAATCAAACCAAAATAAAAAGCAAATAAAAGACGCTCCAAGTTTATGCGATAAAGTGCATTGATCGAAAAACATAAGTTAGACGTGTGCAAACCGAGAGTGTGTTGGTCCAGTGGGGTTGTCTTCACATCCCCAAGCTTATGGTCTTCACCATCCTTGGATAGCTCTTGGTGCATCTCCTCTAATCCATGTGAAAAAACTTCAAAAAACTGTTTCTCTCATTTCTTTTCTGTGGGGTGACATTAGTAGTGATAGACAAATGAATTACTTGCTGCATAGAATCCTTAGACAAAAATTCATATTAATGTCCATAGAGTGTATAATGTTGTATGCCTACTTATAAACTCAATTGGATAAAAAAGATTCAAGTTAAAAGTTCAAAGAATGCATCAAACAAAATGGGACAGAATCTGTCCAGAAAAACAGCAGCTGTGAAATGCATTTTTCTACCCAGCTTAAGAATGTCGAAAATTTCTCAAAAAATCATGCATACAGAGTATGAAAATTTTCAGTTACAGTCAAAATTTCAGCTCATTCGGAGTTACAGAATAGGAATGAAAAATCAAACCATGCACAGATTCATGCTGTAATAAAATCTCTGAATGCAAATAGCAACTTTTTTCAAACAAAAATGGGTAAAACTTGGCACTTTATTAAAAATTTCAGAAACTAAACTAAAAAATAAGTCTCTTGTTACAGAAAGAGGACACAAAGAAAATCAAAAATAAAAACAACCGGGTTGCCTCCCGTAAAGCGCTTCCTTTATAGCCATATAGCTAGGCTTCTTACTTGTTATCAAGATGGTTGGAGTGAGGTGGCTTGGCATCCCTAAGCTTGAATTATTGTACTTTTTTGATATATGTAGGGTGAGCCTAGGGGTAACATCCCCAATCTTGAGTGGTTGTCCCTCTTGATCTTTGTTTATCACCCTCAACTCTTTCACTTGAAAATTTCTCTTTACACAAAACTCAACATAAAACTTGATTAGAGGGGTTAGTGTCTCTATAAATTAAATCCTCATAGGTACAGCAAAGACATATCATGAGTTGATTCTAAACATTAACTACTATTACTATGGTTGTGTACTGCTCTTTGATCAATGGAACTACACAAAACACAAGCAATGAGAGTAATGCAAAATAAAGACAGAATCTGTCAAAAACTGGACAGCCCGTAAAGAGTGAATTTTCAGAGGCACTTACGTTGCTCAAATAAGAAAATTTGAACTAATGGAATGTGTATTAATAACTTAAGATTTCTGTCGTAAAATTTCAGGTCAAAATTCCTTTTCTGTGTTTTTTAACATTGTTCGCATTGAATCTTAGGAATCTGTTTTCTGGACAGCCATGATAGTTTTAATGATGTTCACATAGGAATAAGAATTGAAACGCAAAGGTGAGCATCAAAGGAAAAATATGAAACATATTTAAGTATCACCCACTTCCTATGCATTGGGATCTTGTAAGAAAATAATTATTGAAACACAAAGCAAGTAGCATAGGAAGATAAAACAAGAGCAATTTCAAGACTTTGAACTTAAAGAGAGGAAACGTAATAATATTGAAATGTTTAGAACCATATTTTCCCCTCTCATGATAGTTACAAGTAGTGGAAACAAATTTGACAAGGGAACTTTTAGATTGGTGCAACTTTGCAAACTTAGGAACATATAGAGGATTATTAAAACTATCATGTAAGATATTAGCATGTTTTCCTCTCTCAAAATTATTGGAAGAAGCACCATAAACATGATGGTCATGGAGAAATGGTTATTAGTATAAGATAATTTCAGCCCACATAAGTACTTTTCAACATATAAAAGCTTCTCCTCCATGGTGTGAATAGGAGAGTTCAAAATAAGGTAGGACTCTCATAAGTGAGAGTGTTGTCACAAACTGCAAGTATATCATTTTTATCCTCACATAATTTAGTAACAAGTTCTAAACATGGAGGATTATCAAGCAAAATAGGACCATCATCCAAAGCATTATTATATAGCATATTTAAGCAATACTGCTCATTATCATCTTTAAAATTACTAGTTTAATGCCCGTGCGTTGCTACGGGGAGATAAAAAAATAGACACACTGAACAATTTTTTTGTTTTAGGAGTAAAGTACACTTGCATTGTGACGATGCATAAATCATTAGCACAAATATATTTGTTTATTTTGGCCATCATTTGAGCATTCAACATTCATGTCGTTAAATTTTTTATGATTTTCCAATCACCGTGTCATAAATCGAAGCGAAAAGGTGAAGCACATCTATTATTGCCCGTCTGTAATCTTCATAAAATGAAACATGTTGAAGTTAAAATTTACACCATCTTGATATAAAATACATTTAATCGGTAAATTTTAAAAAATAGTGAACGTGAAAAATGAATTCATATATAAAACAGCTGCTCGTTAAGTCCAGGGAAGCCTCTCCCCAGATGCCACGGTTATCCCAGAGACCCAGACCCACGACATCCGGTACATCCAACTGAACCCAGCTGAACCATACGAGCACAAAGGCACCTTCACTTTTCTAAGACGAACCCAAACGAGCCTCTCCGACTGAACCCAGCACCCACGTCTCTGTCCCTCTCGATCCCCTTTCTTCTGCCCCTACTCCAGGAACGACGCTGCGGACAGCGCTGCCGATTCAGGCTGCTTGCGCCGTCAATCGACGCAGTTGCTCACCGGCGTGAAGAGGTGCTGGGCGAGGGTGTCCTTGGGCATGCCGAGCAGCCACTCGTCCCCGTCCCAGCAGGCCCCCCTCCTCTGAGACCTCTTGATTTCTTCCTTTTCTTGCTAGAAGATTTTTTGAGCTTAGGTGGTACTTTGATTGTGTTTGTGGTGGGTTGTCAGGAGCGCACCAGATGGTGAGAGTTATGGAGTTGAAGATGTATGGTCTCAGCGGATCGTCGGTGTCCGTGAAGGTTGATGTCCATGAAGGTGAGCACTTTAAAAGCAAAATTCTATTGTATTACAGTGACAAGATTTTGTTGAGACTTTTTGTTTCATCTGCCAAGGTATCTGTGAAGTGCTATACTGAGTATTTCAACTATCTAGCAAATTGAACCATCCAACCTGTGCCTTGTTTAGATATCAAGTTGGTACTAAATATACTCATTAATTTTTTTGTCGGCAAAGGAGGTACTACGATACATAAAAAATATTATAGTATTAGATCTGTCGACTTAAAGTGCTAGTATAATGGTTATTTTTTCTCATTACATAATTTCTCACGTGTTTAACATTAAATTCACATAAGTACTGAATTTTAAATCTTTCTACAAGAATTACATTTGGAAGACACGGGGTCCAGCTAGTTCAAGTGCTAAGCACTTCCTTGTAGACAATGTTCAGTGTGGTCGTTATTAAGGACTCGGTTCTCTTTCGCTTCTTTGAATTCTTGGTTTGTACCTTTCCCTTGTCCTTGATGGCGAGAATCTTGATGTTACTCTTCGCGGTGGCTCGTGACAGCGCGACATATAGCTGACCATGAGAAAACACCGGTTCTGGTAGGTACACGCCGACAATCGGGATGGTCTGTCCTTGCGCCTTGTTGATTGTCATGGCAAAGCTAAGCCTGATTGGGAACTGCTTCCTCTTGAATCTGAATGGGAACATGTCACCATCGGATGGACAGAGGGGTATCCGAGGAAGAAACACCCTCTTCCCTGCGTGTTGTCCCACCACGATCTCCGCGTCGATGGCGTTCCTCTGGAACCCACGTATCACAAGCCTTGTGCCATTACACAACCCGTTAGCTGGGTCAATGTTCCTTAGCAGTATAACGGGGCAGTTTATCTTTAGTTTAAGCGCGTGCGTGGGCATCCCAGTAGGAGTGAGCGAGTTAAGAAACTCAAGAGCATAGTAGCCATGCGGATCGTCCTCCGCACTGTCGAAGCTATGGTATATCATCTCCTCGCCTTGAAAACGCTCAATCATGCGCATGTTTATTCCATCGACGTTGTCGTTCTTTGTGGATAGGATCGCTCGAGAAGTCATGTAATCCGGATTGTCCATGTTGTGGTCTAGGGCAGGAAACACATGGTCGATCAGCTTCTCTATGTTAGCCACATCGTCGCCCGAAGATGACACGCAAATATCTTCGGGTAGCCGGATGTTTCCTTCCTCGTCAGTTTTCTCGGTGCCATTACCTATCCTCAGCAGGTAATCCGCGAACCATTGATCGTTTTGCGCCCTCATGTTGGTGACGAGCCTTAGCTGGCGCATGCCCTTCCAAAGGTTTGAACTCCGTAGTGTCGCGTCGATTATCTGACCTCGTGACCCTTTCCTCACTACCGGAAGCACCTGTCTAAAGTCTCCACCGAACACGACAACTTTTCCCCCGAAAGGTCGGTCACAATCCATGATGTCGCGCATGCTTCTGTCTAGTGCCTCAACTGCTTGCCGCTTAGTCATGGTGGCCTCATCCCATAGTATGAGTTTAGCCATGTCGAGAAGCTTGGCTGTCCCACTCTCCTTAGTGATGGTGCACGACGACCCTTCTTCAATATTAAGTGGGATCTTGAACCTCGAATGGGCTGTCCTGCCTCCGGGCATGATGGACGCAGCGACACCCGACGTCGCAGTGGCCACTGCGATATTTCCCTCGCCACGAACCCTAGCGAGTAGTGCCCTGTAAAGGTAGGTCTTCCCAGTCCCTCCCGGGCCATCGACGAAGAATACGCCCCCATTGCCACCATCAACTGCCTTTAGTATCTCGTCATAGGCAAGCCTCTGCTCGGGATTTAGTAAGGTCGCGAGAGAAGCATCTTCCTCGTCAACCTTTATATTGGTTTCCTCGATTACCTCCCTGAACTCGCCTCCAGTGTTGTCATACGTCTTGTCGATCTCTGGAAGAGGGAACAATGTTATGTCTTTTCCCATGGATTGTAGCATGCCCCTGATATCAAGCAACACCATCTGTTCCACCGCTTTTGGACACGTGTGGCTCCTTCGGTAGTCGTCAGACATCGCCTCAAGGTGTCGATCCCAAAGGCCGCGCACATCGCCCGGCTCACAGAATACCAAGATCGTTGCGAAGAGCCTCCTAAGTGAGGCTGGCATGGCGAACTGTTCCGACTCAGTAAGACACTCGTCGAGCGTGTTGTCAGCCTCGATTAGACCCTTCCTCTCGGCAGCCTCACGAAATGTATCACATAGCACACCATCCACGGTTTTCAGGTCTTCGAAGGACTTCGATCCTGGCACGTGGTTTAGAAGCACCCTCAGAAAGTACCGTTCCCCCTCGGCAGGATTGGCTGACACGATCCGGCCTACTTGGTGAAACTTTGCCCTTTTTTTCCAGTACTTTGCTGGTTGCCATGTGAAACTTCCTGGAAAATCCCTGTAGAGAATGTCTCGAGCCCACTCGTGCTTTTGGTTAGCCACGAAATACCCGGTTAGCATGGTTGCGTTCTCCTGAGCAGCGACATCGTTCAGATTGTCTCCCGCTTTGAACGTGACCCTTTGCATATTTGGGAGATGCAGCGGCAGTTGTAGTACGGACGGGTTCATCTCAGAGAGGTTGAAGCCAAATATCCTCCACATGGCCTCTGGTGGAGTAACCCACCTTGCGTCAATGAATCTCTTGATCTCGTCTATGTTACCATCGGCGTCTGGCTTCTCGATATTGAATGAAGTCTGATCGTGGCCCTTGTATATGTACTTATATAGGTACTTGACGGCCTTTATACTCGAGCACACCTCCACGTTGATGTGGCAGTTGAACATCTGCAAGAGGTAAGGGTTGTAAGGCACAACCCATCTATTGTCCAACGTCTGACCTCGGACCTTTGCGGAACGGCCTCCATTCCGTCTCCGATAAATGGGGTATGAGTCCTTCCCCTGTACGGTGGTCTCGTTGAATGTCCGTGGGTATCTACACTTGCATTTCCCATCTTGCATGCACACGTTGTTTGGATTGAGGACACCGCATGGGCCATGCATCATATGCTTCACGACCATGGCGTATAGCTCTGGGTACTTATCCTTGTCCGGCAGCTCGGCGGATATGACGCGGTCGTACTGCTCTGGCACAATGAGCTTATATTTGGAATCCATGATCAACAGGAAATGGGCATGTGGGAGGCCCCTTTTCTGGAACTCAACCACGTAGACATATGCCTTCACAACACCTAGTATGTGCTTCTTCGTCAACATCTCTTTCATCGTCTCCAGCTTGGCCCTAAACACCCGGGCCACAATATCTGGCCGGTCCTGTGGGGTTTGGCCTGGAAGCAGCGCATCGTGTATCTCCTGCCAGTTTGGGTTGCAGGTCATCGTTAGGAAGATGTCAGGCTTGCCGTACGTCTGCACCAATGCCATGGCATCCATATGCCTCCGCTTCATATCTCGGAAGCCTCCCTGAAAATTCCAGGGTAGAACAATCCTTGTGCCAATAGCGCTTGCTCGAGTCTCTCCGGCTGTGATGCTATCGACAACGCCTTTATATAGATCAGCACGTAACTGTGGTTGGTGTTCCCTGATCCAGTTCAACCTACATCCCTCGATCTTTATGTACATGTCAACCCCCCACTGTTGGAACAAACGCCCTCCATGTAGTATTGGGTTGAATATAGCAGGACGCGTCTGTAGCCGGTAACAGTAGTAGTCTCTCACAGAGACGCATAAATGGCCACCCCCCTCTGTGTGAAGGACATAAAAAAAGAAGGTTATGAAACACACGAGAAGGATAGACAAAAAATGCAAAAGTATCCCAAAATAGGCGAACCTGAATCATCGTCACGCTCTGCTCTCGGTAGCTGCGCAATGTCCCAAGACTTATTATGTTTAGGGATATTCGGATGCCAACCGAGCTCCCCCTTCGGGAAGAATAGGGGGTATGAGAGCGGGTCATAGCATCCTTGTGTGGCCTTTATACTGTGCCTCTCGTTGTTGTTACCGTAGAGGATAATGCTGCGCTTGAACCTTTTTGCTAGGTCACTGCCCTCGACCCAGATCGCAGCCACCTCAGATGAGACCGGTGTGTTGTATCTTCGTTGGTCGAGCTTCTTGTCAGTGTTCAGTTCTATACGGTAGTTGTCAAGGTTATCCTTATGGGCGCCCAAACTCCTAAACTGCTCGGAGTAGGGGTTTCCTCTTAGTATGTCCACAACCTTACGGACGACCTCCTGGTCTAGTTCCTTAGTAGCTTCCTTGCGATGGATCAGGCTGGGATCATCGTCGTAGAAGTAGAGCTGTAGATGTTCTGGGCGAGAGCCTGGCCCGAACGAATGCACGTTGTGGTAAAGATTGCCTTGCGCTCGGAATGTGTACACCCCAGACCTCATGTTCGTGCAGTTGTTGTCGAGGCTGACACCAAGGGTTGTGAAGGAGAAGTGGCCGTTGAAGAATCGGATGTTCTCCCGGAAATGTCGACAGTCCGCATCCGCGCTAGACCATAACCTCATTAGCTCTGGGATAGGATCTGGTTCAGCCAGTTTGATTTGTCCGTTTCGACAGCAGAAACCAGGGGTCTCATGCTCAAACTTATTGGCGTGGCAGTGA
The DNA here is from genome assembly GCA_012064385.1 of Puccinellia tenuiflora. Classification (NCBI taxonomy): domain Eukaryota; kingdom Viridiplantae; phylum Streptophyta; class Magnoliopsida; order Poales; family Poaceae; genus Puccinellia; species Puccinellia tenuiflora. The sequence continues at coordinate 80,289 of QRDG01000690.1, forward strand.
TCGCAGTCGGGGACTTGATCCAGGATGTGTGTGTCTGGGAGGTTCGCGTACACAAAGTCAAAAGGATCGTTAGAGCCCTCGTCGGAGCCCTCGTCGGATGAATCTGTCAATGTATCGAGGTCCATGTCATCAGCTTCGAAACCTACATGCAAGATCACATCAATTATTACCTTCTGTCCTACAAAGGGGATTGATGGAAAGGCTGGTACAATTACCTTCACGGGTATACATGTAGCAATCCTTGTGCATGAGGTCATCGGGGATGGCATTCTCGTCGATGATACCGGTAAGGAAGGCCTCCATGTCACCTAGAACATTTTTTATCTGTTGAGTACGACGCTTTAATGTAAACAAAGGGATTAAAGATGGGTGCCTTACTGTCTGTCCCGATGGTGTACGCTGGCATGGTTGCTGAACGGGAGGCTGGAGTTGACAAATTTGTTGCATTTGGGCACGGCATTGCGATGGATTCAGCGCAGGGTGTGTTCCTCCTAGCCGCAGCCTTTGCCTTGCGGTGAGCTAGCAGTGCTACTCTCTGTTCCGTGGATATATTTTTTCTGTTGGCCCTTTGTTGTGCATTCCTTTCATCAAGTCCTTTGTTTTGCCGAGCTGCTCTTTTACGTGCATTCATCTCCTCTATTTGCTCGGTAGTCAAACTATTCCTCCGAGCTCTATCACGTTCGCGTCGCCTTTCGTTCTCCTTCTGTCTCTCTTTCATGGATATATTTTGCGTGCTTTGCCGGGATGCTCTTCTACGGGCATTAATCTCCTCTCTTTTTTCAGCCGTTAAACTATTCCGTCGAGCTCTATCACGTTCGCGTCTTGATTGATTTGCAGTCAGTTCTGTTTGCTTTGAACTCACATTTGAAGTAGAATTCTCCGTCACTTTATCTGAATCTGATTCTTGTTCGTCTCCTTGTGACTTGGACATTTTAGATGTTTCAGGCATAAGCCCCGGCATACCTGAAGAAAACATCTTTGTTTTTCACTTGTTGTCTAGTACAAATAAAAGAGAAAGTTGGGAGCTGCTTTGCTCCGAACACTTGCGATCTGTTTTTTTTTTGTGATGCACATATATAGCCAGTATGCAGCTCTGATGTACTCCAGCTGAAATCGTGTAAAGATTATTTGTAGTTGGAAAAGTGTAAAGATTATTTGGAGTTGGAGACGTGTAAAGATTATCTGGATTTGACATAGACTATTGTTTATATGCAGACCAGAGAGCAAAGTTGAGATGATTTGTATCATCGTACCTTGGGTCGTGGAACAGGGGCGCACAGAGTTCCGGCGTCGTCGACACGGTGGCGTACTCACGGCTAGACGGTAGGGTTCCGGCTCGATCGTAAGAAACTTGTACGCTTGTGAGCACGGGTGTAGCAGCGAGGTTTTTGTATGCTTGTAAGAAACTTGTACGCTTGTAAGAAACTTGCAATTGAGCTGGGATTGAGGTTGACAAACTTGATATCTTTTTATGTACGAGCGGAAGTCCCCATAAGGGTGCGTCCTCAGCAAAGTTTCTATCGGGGTAGGAGTAGGACTATGATACGGACGTATTGTCGTTGGTCGGATAAAAATCAGGTGATCCGATCCGATTTAGACATGACAGCCCAGCCCAGGAGTACTTTGACCTGATTGGCATAAAAATCACGTTGACCCGATCGGTGTGACAGCCCAGCCCAGGAGGAGTTTTCGCTCTCCTTGTGACTTGGACATTTTAGATATTTCAGGCATAAGCCCCGGCATACCTGAAGAAAACATCTTTGTTTTTCACTTGTTGTCTAGTACAAATAAAAGAGAAAGTTGGGAGCTGCTTTGCTCCGAACACTTGCGATCTGTTTTTTTTTTTTTTTGTGATGCACATATATAGCCAGTATGCAGCTCTGATGTACTCCAGCTGAAATCGTGTAAAGATTATTTGTAATTGGAAAAGTGTAAAGATTATTTGGAGTTGGAGACGTGTAAAGATTATCTGGATTTGACATAGACTATTGTTTATATGCAGACCAGAGAGCAAAGTTGAGATGATTTGTATCATCGTACCTTGGGTCGTGGAGCAGGGGCGTACGGAGTTCCGGCGTCGTGGACACGGTGGCGTACTCACGGCTAGACTGGGGTGCCGGTTCGGTCGTAAGAAACTTGTACGCTTGTGAGGACGGGTGTAGCAGCGAGGTTTTTGTATGCTTGTAAGAAACTTGTACGCTTGTAAGAAACTTGCAATTGAGCTGGGATTGAGGTTGACAAACTTGATATCTTTTTATGTATGAGCGGAAGTCCCCATAAGGGTGCGTCCTCAGCAAAGTTTCTATCGGGGTAGGAGTAGGAGTAGGACTATGATATGGACGTATTGTCGTTGGTCGGATAAAAATCACGTTGACCCGATCCGATTTAGACATGACAGCCCAGCCCAGGAGTACTTTGACCTGATTGGCATAAAAATCACGTTGACCCGATCGGTGTGACAGCCCAGCCCAGGAGGAGTTTTCGCTCTCCTTGTGACTTGGACATTTTAGATGTTTCAGGCATAAGCCCCGGCATACCTGAAGAAAACATCTTTGTTTTTCACTTGTTGTCTAGTACAAATAAAAGAGAAAGTTGGGAGCTGCTTTGCTCCGAACACTTGCGATCTGTTTTTTTTTTGTGATGCACATATATAGCCAGTATGCAGCTCTGATGTACTCCAGCTGAAATCGTGTAAAGATTATTTGTAGTTGGAAAAGTGTAAAGATTATTTGGAGTTGGAGACGTGTAAAGATTATCTGGATTTGACATAGACTATTGTTTATATGCAGACCAGAGAGCAAAGTTGAGATGATTTGTATCATCGTACCTTGGGTCGTGGAGCAGGGGCGTACGGAGTTCCGGCGTCGTGGACACGGTGGCGTACTCACGGCTAGACTGGGGTGCCGGTTCGGTCGTAAGAAACTTGTACGCTTGTGAGGACGGGTGTAGCAGCGAGGTTTTTGTATGCTTGTAAGAAACTTGTACGCTTGTAAGAAACTTGCAATTGAGCTGGGATTGAGGTTGACAAACTTGATATCTTTTTATGTACGAGCGGAAGTCCCCATAAGGGTGCGTCCTCAGCAAAGTTTCTATCGGGGTAGGAGTAGGACTATGATACGGACGTATTGTCGTTGGTCGGATAAAAATCAGGTGATCCGATCCGATTTAGACATGACAGCCCAGCCCAGGAGTACTTTGACCCGATTGGCATAAAAATCACGTTGACCCGATCGGCGTGACAGCCCAGCCCAGGAGGAGTTTTCGCTGGTTTGGTGGAGACAGCCCAGCCCAGGAGGAGTTTTCGCTGGTTTGGTGGAGACGTACCAACGATCAATCACCGATTGGAAATTAATAGTATAGATTATCAATAATGTTCTCATTAGGCATAGGTTGGTATTCCTCCTCTTCTTGAGGTTGCATGGGCATCCCCAAGCTTAGGTTTTTATCCTCCTCTTCCTGCAAAATATTAGTATTTTCCGTGGCAGCAAGAATTCTTTCTTTAGGAGTAAAATATTTAAGGAAAACCTTCCTCAAAATACTCCATTCAATAGTGACTTCTTCATCCAAAGACATGAACCAGATATGAACATTACCAGATAAAGATAAATATAATAGCTTCCTTTTTACCTGATCCTCAGAAATACTAGGAAGCCTAAATAAACCACATATTTCTTCAATTGTCTCCACATGTTCACGTGCAGACTTAGTTCCATCCCCTGTAAATGGATTTTTTCATATCATTCTCACACCTTGTGCTTGACAACCACTTGGTGAGGTTGAGGGCACAAAACAATTTACTTTGTTTTGCAGGTTTTCAAGAGAAGGATAAGAAGATAAATCTTTCACTACTTATTCCCCGAGAGTTCAATATTAAACCCTCGAGTCACCCCTCGTGGGGAAACCGTCTTTCCTATACTACACACTCTGCGCTTGGAGTCTCAACCTAAGCTAAGTTCAAGGCCATCACCCACCCCCGCAGTAACGGGCGGCGGAGCACGCAAATGCCGAAGTACTGAAAGGACTCAAGACCAAGACCTTCAACAGGCTCAAGGCCAGTGGCACAAGCTGGATCGAGGAGCTCAACCCTGTACTATGGTCAGTACGCACGACCGCCACAAAGCCGACATGCCAAACACCCTTCTTCCTCATCTACGGAGCCGAAGCAGTACTCCCCACCGAGCTCAAGTATGGTTCCCCGCGAGTGCGCGCCTTCGATGAGACGGCCCAAGAGGAGCAGCGCGACAAGGAGTTGGCCCTTCTCGAGGAGGCCGGGTGCCAAGCCGCAGTACATGCCGCCAGGTACCAACAAGGGCTATGCCGCTACCACAGCCGCCACATCCGACGGCTGCTAATCGGTGAATGATTCGTTGGGTGGTGCCTCAAGCGAAGGCGTGGATGTAGCAAGTAGCAGTTTTCCCTCGTTAACGAATCAAGGTTTGTCGAACCAGTAGGACTTTGAAATCAACAACAAAGTGAATGTTTAAGATCTCTGGCGCTTAATCTTCAATAGACATGGATCTGCACACACTCAACCAAAATACTTTGCCCCCAACGGCGGAAAGGTTGTCAATCTTTCTGGTCTCGCAGAAAACAAAGCGGTTAATTGTATAGTGAAATAGATGAAAATATGGAAATGGACCAGTGGAGTAATGATGATGAAAAGTGATGAATAAAAGTTGCAATCAATGTAAAAAGATGGACCGGGGGCCATGGGTTCACTAGTGGAGTCTCTCAAGTAAATAAAACACTCATATGATGGGTAAACAAATTACAGCTGGGCAATTGACAAGATTATAACACAAACTTAATCTAGCTATGAAAAAGAGAACATGATAATATTTATATAGGCATCACGACAATGAACAAAGACCGTTGAGTCCAACAGCATCTTTGTCTAAAAAGTCCACCGTGGGATCGCTATCCAGCCTGTCACCCAACGGTATTAAGTTGCAAGCAACAGATAATTGCATTAAGTAAAGCGCATGAAGTAAGCAATACTAATATCAAAAGAGACATTAACACTGATGTTTTACGCTTAGTAGCAACAGCACACCGTCGCCCTTAGACGTTTCTGTCACTCGTGCCCAGGAACAAAAGGGGGCATGAACCCACTATCTAGCATAAATACTCCCTGTAGCGGACCTGCACTTAAAAATAGGCAAGATCCCTGTGTATAGTGCAAATCCCTGGATCGAATCGTTTGCACACACAGTTTACGATGAATACCATAACATTGTATCAATTTATTACACAAATGATCCAGACTTAAAATGATCCATTACAACTTTGCATAGCTCGAAGCTAGCATAAATAAAAATAACAGCGAAAGACTAAATATTATTGCATGGAGTCCCAATCTTCATGTAGCCACAGGCGAAACATGTTGGTTGCAGACTCGAAACCCTTAACGAAACCTCACTCATCGTCAGAATAACCTGATAAAAAGATATCAACAAGGTGGGTCAGAACCATATAAAATGGAACTGGCAAGTGACACTTTGTGGACTCATAGAGGAAAACTCTAATAACCTATATGCATATTTGGCTTGTGGAGTTTGAAGGCTATTTTGCATAAAGCCAATTTTATCCTATTCTTTCAAAACCAAATCTTTCTTTCCAAAACTTTAAGAGACATCCCTGGGCGCACCAGTGTCTCAAATCCCCCCTTATTCACCCATCAAGTTTTTAACTTAGAGAAATTGGAATGTTGGGATCCTCCGTTGACGTCCTTGTTCAGCTGCTCAGAATTGTCCGTAACCGGGGACACGGCTATGATCATAGTTTTATACTCTCGAGAGTTTGTGGCACTTTCCCCACTAGACTCGATCAACCCATTCTGTCCTTCACCCTCATTTAGTGAAAAGGAAAGGAGAAGATCGAGACGAGACTTTTTCAGAAGTGTCTTCCCGTGGTACTACTAGCGAGATCACTACCGTCCTATCCCTCTACATCATCAGATCTCACCGACCCAGGTCCACACAACTTACTCCGTCAAGACAGAGCCCATATGACTAGTGGCTGCACTGGAAGCAATCCTCACTTGGTGTAACTTCAAATCCCTTTGATCCTGGGTGGCATTCCGCAAGTGTGATTCATCCTCCTAAGTCAGGGGACCACGTATGATCCTTCCTCCCAAAATAGGTAATCACCCTCTTCTACAATTCATCCTCCCATATATGGGGAATTGCTTTATTCCAACCACCCACCCAGGTAGTTTATTACTTAGTAGAATTTTCATTAGCTTTTGATACAAAACACATAGCATAGCATTTGCCTATACTACTAAGTTATCATATAGGTACTAGACACTAAGGAATATTCTAGGGTAATACTAAACAGGTCTAGCATAGCAATACTAATAAGCCTATCATGCAAATTTTCTAAGTAAAAGCTACAACAATGCATATCAAAATAATAGGACGAACAGTATGCAAGTGTGCCACTTGCCTTGGCAACAGGAGTGGCAGGAGTAGCAACCACCAAAGTCTTCGTGACTCTCCGAATAAACTAATAAAATAAACAAGCCACACATAAACAAACAGAACAACAATAATCATACAAAAATAATAACAATACAACAAAAATATGCTATGTATGAAATGCAATTAAAATCATAAGAAAAACATTAAACTAAGTTTTCTGGTTTTAGAAATATGCATGAAGTCAAAATGCAATTAAAACAATTTTTATTATAACAACAATACAAAACAATTCCCAAAAAGGGAATAAACACAAATTGAAAACTACTGTTAAATAACTAAATACAGAAAATATGGGGTTTGTCCTACTGGACAGAGGGTTTCAAAACTAAACTAACCCAATTGGATTTACTCAAAAGCTATTTTTAAACTAGAGTTATGACAAATTTACTCAAATTTCACATTTGAAATTCAAATAAATTTAAACTTGTCAAAATAGAAAACTAAAATGCCAGAAAGATTCTGCTGGTTCTAAGGATTTCAAATATATAAAAATATTTGAATTTAGGCGAACAGATAAAAAGATATGATAAATCTAAGGTGGAGGGGCTTTTCTGCAAAATAGACAGATTAAAACAATTCGGAAAATACACAGAATTTCCTTGGCCACGTGGCTGCTTCCTATTGGGTCGGGATGCTGACTGTGTGCTGACTGGGCATGCTGACTGTGCATACCGATTCGTTTAAATAGAATAAAACATGACCGTCAGATCTAGATCTGACGGTCCAGATCTAACTACCTAACTACAGGCGGTGCTAGGGTTACGGTGGCCGGTGGCCGACGGCGGCGACGGGGTGGCATGCCGTGTTCCGGCGAGTAGAGAGGGTCCCGGGATGGTGGCGTCATACCAGTAGACGCAGATAGTCGAGGAGGTCTCGGTGGCGAAGCTGTTGGCGACGTAGTGCTCCAGTGCTCCGGTAATTCCTCGCCGGAGTAGGCTCCCGCGGCGGTGGTCTCCGGTCGTGAATGCACGGCTCGACCTGAGGCAAAAGAAAATGCCGCATGGTGTCAAAAGGATGCGCAATGTCGAGATTAGGAGAAAAGGAGTGCCGGGAGGGTGCTAGGTCATCGGTTCTCGCCGGAAATGGAGGATTGGCCGGCGTCGGGTGGCGGGATGCCGAGCACGATTCCGAGCAGCCTGGGGGCTCTCGGAGGGGGATTTTTTGGGCATATGGGAGAGGAGGAGTGGAGCTTCTTATAGGAGGCCAGAGCGCGACGTTTAATGGCCTTAATGGCTCGGATTCATGGCGAGAAGATCACGGCCGCGGCGAGCTCGTCACGGGCGCGATTTTGGGGATGACGACCGCGTCGTCCTGACTGGTGGGGCCGGCGTGTCAGCGAGAGGAGAGAGGAGCGGGGCCGCTGGTGGGCTGGGCTGTGCGCGCGCGAGCGAGGACGATGCCGGGCTGGCTCTGGCTGGTCCCCCCCCTTTTTTTTTTGAACACTTTTTCTTTTTCAGAAAAAATAAAAAATGCATATCTTTTGAAATAAGCATCCAAATGGATTCAAACAAATTTGAATAAATTGTTAAAATCAAAATAATCTCTTTTAAATACTCTGGAACCTTTTCCATAAATTTTAGTTGGAAATAAAATCAAATATTGCATAAATGCATAATTGACATCTTTATGTCATTTTAGTAAATATGGTTTTATAATCCAATTTTTAAATCAAACAAAAACCAGAAAAAATATTATGAGTAATATCATTTATTATAAACCATGATACACTCATTTTCATTATTTTTGTACAACATTTAAATTACCAAAATACCCTTGGGCATTTAAATGGTAATTTGAGCTATTTTCCAAATTCAAAATAAGATCAAATCTTTTGCAGTTAATTTGAGAAAATACCTTTTGGAAGACTTCATCAATGTAGAACACTTAGGTACTAATTTGGCCAACACATCAAAAAGAATCATCAAAATCAAATACAGAGCATAATAGTGGCCCTTTATGATATTTTCTCAAATAGGGTTTAAAGTGGAAATACAATTCCAACTTTTGAAATTTTTAAATGCAAACAAGCAAGAAGATGATGCATGCATGCATGATTTTTGATTTTCAAATCAAAATATTTATAAATTTTCAAAAAGTTTTTGATCTTTCTGAATTTTCAAAAATTGGAAAATCTTGGGATGTTACATACTACCACCCTTAAAAGGAATCTCGTCCTCGAGATTCGAAGAGGCTAGAAGAAATGGGGTTGGGATCTCCAGGTTTCAAACAACTGGGTGGGCTACCACCCTTAAAAGAAACTTTTCTTGGTAATATTGAGCTCTTGTCTTCGGACAAGGGTCCATCTGGTTACTCTTGATGTCCTAGTGGTTTCGACTAGTGAATCTTGTCGTCACATTGCAAACAACTATATCTTGAGTTCTTGATATGGTGCTTCATCTTCCACAATCGTTAGATATAGCATGTGCCAGCTCCTTGGTGTAGTAGGCTTTCCAACTATGCATGAGTTGTTGGCTCACATCTTTCCATGGAGGTGGCTATCGGTCGTTGCAATCCAAGAGGTAAGTCACTTCGGTTGGCATGTTGGTGATGCTTCTAGTTGGGTTTAGCAGGGATGAGTGAAGATAGAAAGAGACTAAAAGAAGTTCTATCCAAAACTACCAGATCAAGGCAATTCATCTACAAACAACATCTAGTAAACATCAAGCAACATGGTTCAAACATAACAAACAACCTAGTATTACCATACCAACTAAGTTGATATGATCAATACACTATCACGATATTCATTGTTCTAACAGGGTAACTAAAATGGTGGTCTCATCTATCTTTTGTTGAGTTCTTCAAGTTCTTCCATGGCCTTCCATGAAGCACAACTGTCTTGTGGGGATCTCTATCGTTCTGACATCAGTTGAGTTGAATCCACCAATAAGCGTCATTTGAAGTGATAAAAGATGTTTAGAAAGTGAAAAGTAGATGAGAGTATAAGAAAAGGTAACTTGCAAATATTTCCTTTTGAATAAAATATATTTTCAATTTTTGGTCTTTTCCTAGTTCTAATCCAAACCTAGGGTTTCGAACCTACAGGCAACACAGTGCTCTGATACCATCTGTAGCGGACCTGCACTTAAAAATAGGCAAGATCCCTGTGTATAGTGCAAATCCCTGGATCGAATCGTTTGCACACACAGTTTACGATGAATACCATAACATTGTATCAATTTATTACACAAATGATCCAGACTTAAAATAATCCATTACAACTTTGCATAGCTCGAAGCTAGCATTAATAAAAATAACAGCGGAAGACTAAATATTATTGCATGGAGTCCCAATCTTCATGTAGCCACAGGCGAAACATGTTGGTTGCAGACTCGAAACCCTTAACGAAACCTCACTCATCGTCAGAACAACCTGATAAAAAGATATCAACAAGGTGGGTCAGAACCATATAAAATGGAACTGGCAAGTGACACTTTGTGGACTCATAGAGGAAAACTCTAATAACCTATATGCATATTTGGCTTGTGGAGTTTGAAGGCTATTTTGCATAAAGCCAATTTTATCCTATTCTTTCAAAACCAAATCTTTCTTTCCAAAACTTTAAGAGACATCCCTGGGCGCACCAGTGTCTCAAATCCCCCCTTATTCACCCATCAAGTTTTTAACTTAGAGAAATTGGAATGTTGGGATCCTCCGTTGACGTCCTTGTTCAGCTGCTCAGAATTGTCCGTAACCGGGGACACGGCTATGATCATAGTTTTATACTCTCGAGAGTTTGTGGCACTTTCCCCACTAGACTCGATCAACCCATTCTGTCCTTCACCCTCCTTTAGTGAAAAGGAAAGGAGAAGATCGAGACGAGACTTTTTCAGAAGTGTCTTCCCGTGGTACTACTAGCGAGATCACTGCCGTCCTATCCCTCTACATCATCAGATCTCACTGACCCAGGTCCACACAACTTACTCCGTCAAGACAGAGCCCATATGACTAGTGGCTGCACTGGAAGCAATCCTCACTTGGTGTAACTTCAAATCCCTTTGATCCTGGGTGGCATTCCGCAAGTGTGATTCATCCTCCTAAGTCAGGGGACCACGTATGATCCTTCCTCCCAAAATAGGGAATCACCCTCTTCTACAATTCATCCTCCCATATATGGGGAATTGCTTTATTCCAACCACCCACCCAGGTAGTTTATTACTTAGTAGAATTTTCATTAGCTTTTGATACAAAACACATAGCATAGCATTTGCCTATACTACTAAGTTATCATATAGGTACTAGACACTAAGGAATATTCTAGGGTAATACTAAACAGGTCTAGCATAGCAATACTAATAAGCCTATCATGCAAATTTTCTAAGTAAAAGCTACAACAGTGCATATCAAAATAATAGGACGAACAGTATGCAAGTGTGCCACTTGCCTTGGCAACAGGAGTGGCAGGAGTAGCAACCACCAAAGTCTTCGTGACTCTCCGAATAAACTAATAAAATAAACAAGCCACACATAAACAAACAGAACAACAATAATCATACAAAAATAATAACAATACAACAAAAATATGCTATGTATGAAATGCAATTAAAATCATAAGAAAAACATTAAACTAAGTTTTCTGGTTTTAGAAATATGCATGAAGTCAAAATGCAATTAAAACAATTTTTATTATAACAACAATACAAAACAATTCCCAAAAAGGGAATAAACACAAATTGAAAACTATTGTTAAATAACTAAATACAGAAAATATGGGGTTTGTCCTACTGGACAGAGGGTTTCAAAACTAAACTAACCCAATTGGATTTACTCAAAAATCTATTTTTAAACTAGAGTTATGACAAATTTACTCAAATTTCACATTTGAAATTCAAATAAATTTAAACTTGTCAAAATAGAAAACTAAAATGCCAGAAAGATTCTGCTGGTTCTAAGGATTTCAAATATATAAAAATATTTGAATTTAGGCGAACAGATAAAAAGATATGATAAATCTAAGGTGGAGGGGCTTTTCTGCAAAATAGACAGATTAAAACAATTCGGAAAATACACAGAATTTCCTTGGCCACGTGGCTGCTTCCTATTGGGTCGGGATGCTGACTGTGTGCTGACTGGGCATGCTAACTGTGCATACCGATTCGTTTAAATAGAATAAAACATGACCGTCAGATCTAGATCTGACGGTCCAGATCTAACTACCTAACTACAGGCGGTGCTAGGGTTACGGTGGCCGGTGGCCGACGGCGGCGACGGGGTGGCATGCCGTGTTCCGGCGAGTAGAGAGGGTCCCGGGATGGTGGCGTCATACCAGTAGACGCAGATAGTCGAGGAGGTCTCGGTGGCGAAGCTGTTGGCGACGTAGTGCTCCGGTAATTCCTCGCCGGAGTAGGCTCCCGCGGCGGTGGTCTCCGGTCGTGAATGCACGGCTCGACCTGAGGCAAAAGAAAATGCCGCATGGTGTCAAAAGGATGCGCAATGTCGAGATTAGGAGAAAAGGAGTGCCGGGAGGGTGCTAGGTCATCGGTTCTCGCCGGAAATGGAGGATTGGCCGGCGTCGGGTGGCGGGATGCCGAGCACGATTCCGAGCAGCCTGGGGGCTCTCGGAGGGGGATTTTTTGGGCATATGGGAGAGGAGGAGTGGAGCTTCTTATAGGAGGCCAGAGCGCGACGTTTAATGGCCTTAATGGCTCGGATTCATGGCGAGAAGATCACGGCCGCGGCGAGCTCGTCACGGGCGCGATTTTGGGGATGACGACCGCGTCGTCCTGACTGGTGGGGCCGGCGTGTCAGCGAGAGGAGAGAGGAGCGGGGCCGCTGGTGGGCTGGGCTGGGCTGTGCGCGCGCGAGCGAGGACGATGCCGGGCTGGCTCTGGCTGGTCCCCCCCCCCCTTTTTTTTTGAACACTTTTTCTTTTTCAGAAAAAATAAAAAAATGCATATCTTTTGAAATAAGCATCCAAATGGATTCAAACAAATTTGAATAAATTGTTAAAATCAAAATAATCTCTTTTAAATACTCTGGAACCTTTTCATAAATTTTAGTTGGAAATAAAATCAAATATTGCATAAATGCATAATTGACATCTTTATGTCATTTTAGTAAATATGGTTTTATAATCCAATTTTTAAATCAAACAAAACCAGAAAAAATATTATGAGTAATATCATTTATTATAAACCATGATACACTCATTTTCATTATTTTTGTACAACATTTAAATTACCAAAATACCCTTGGGCATTTAAATGGTAATTTGAGCTATTTTCCAAATTCAAAATAAGATCAAATCTTTTGCAGTTAATTTGAGAAAATACCTTTTGGAAGACTTCATCAATGTAGAACACTTAGGTACTAATTTGGCCAACACATCAAAAAGAACCATCAAAATCAAATACAGAGCATAATAGTGGCCCTTTATGATATTTTCTCAAATAGGGTTTAAAGTGGAAATACAATTCCAACTTTTGAAATTTTTAAATGCAAACAAGCAAGAAGATGATGCATGCATGCATGATTTTTGATTTTCAAATCAAAATATTTATAAATTTTCAAAAAGTTTTTGATCTTTCTGAATTTTCAAAAATTGGAAAATCTTGGGATGTTACACTCCCTCTTGGAGAGACACACAATCACTTGGCCAAATTAACTATGCACATCGGAGAACATGCAAGAACATAAATCAACATATAAGAATCATGCACAATCTGATCATAACTTCATAATCCATCGGATCCCAGCAAACACATCACATAGCATTACAATAGTCGATCTTGATCATGTTAGGCAGCTCACAAGATCATAAGACATGAAGCACAAGAGAGAGATACTACCATCTAGTTACTGCCATGGACCCGTGGTCCAAGGTGGGACTACTCACAAATCATCCCGGAGGAAGGCATGGCGATGAAAAGCCCTCCGGGATCGATCTCCCCTCCGGCAGGGTGCCGGGATCAGCTTCAGAATCACCCCCGAACTAGGGTTTACGGTGAAGGCGCGTCGGGGTGACTTCTCTGGAAAATAATGGCCGCCTCGACGTTTTTAGGGTCAATGTGATTTTATAAGCGTCGGAGGGGGCCGAGGGGGTGCCCACAGGGCAGGGGCGGGTCCCACCCGCGGGCTGCCCTAGGGCCGCGGCAGGAGGCCGCCCCTGGCCTGTGGGTGGCCCCCCAGGTTGCCCTTTGGTCTCAGGTGCCTTCCGTCAAATAAAAATTCCCCGTAAATTTTCGTCCAATTCCGAGAATATTTCCAAAAATAAATTTTCTGAAATACAAAAACAACAAAAACAGGAAACTGGCACTAGGAATCTTGTCAATAGGTTAGTCCGACAAAATGCATAAAAATGATGTAATATGATAATAGAAACATGTGACAATATAACAAAACTAGCATGGATCAATCAAAAATTATAGATACGTTTAACACGTATCAGCATCCCCAAGCTTAACTCCTACTCGTTCTCGAGTAGGTAAGTGATAACAAAATAATTTTTGATGAGACATGCAACCAACACAATCATGATCAACATAGTAATGTAAAACTTAGGATGTGAATGAAGTGATACAAAAAAATTGTCTATAGTTGATAGCAAGAAAGCAATGAATAACCAAGTTGAATCATTCAAGCAAAACCTTTCATAAATAGTACGTTAAAGACATGAAAGCAATGTGATCCACATATTTGATTAATTCTCAAAGGTAATAGTTCCATGACAAAAGTGTTTGAGAATCAAAACAAAGAAGATGTATGTATTAGCAAAAAGCTTCAACTTCCAACGGTAAAGTCAATATAAAGATTCATGTTTAATCTGACGATGCAATATGATCAATGATACCCGCGGTCAATGCTAGGTGTTTGCTTTGGTGGAGATAGAAGGAAAAGAAAAACTGACTCAACATTAAAAGTAAAAGAAAGGCCCTTCGCAGAGGGAAGCAGGGATTAGTCATGTGCTAGAGCTTTTTATTTTTAGAAAACAGAAGTAAAACAATTTTGAGAGATGCATGCTTTCGTCAACGATTTCACAACAGAGAAGCTATCTAGTCCCCCATAACAAGCAAGGCTTTTAGACTTGTGAGAGGAGCTGGTTTTTAGAGGAACGAGTACATTCCTCTTTCTCCTTGATTTCACCACTGTCCAATGTTTTGAGCTGATTTCTCAGATTTTCATTGCGCGGAGGAGAATGGTGAGTTATATTTATATTTTGCTTAAGCTGCTCTCGGGTTGATTCATGTGAAGACGTAAACCATCGACACCGGGTGAAAGGAGGGAGATGACCTTGCTTGTCACAAGTTATATCTAGCTCTCTACTGCTTCCTCATGAGCTTAAAAATAGAGGCACAAAAAGGAGTATTTTGAATATTTTAAAGATAGCACATGACAAATTTACTTGGAATGGCAAGAAATACCATGTATAGGTAGATATGGTGGACTCAGCTGGCAAGATAGTTTGGCTTTGGGATTTGGATGCACGAGTGAACTCTACACTCAGTACGAATTTTTGGGCTTAGCAAAAGGGGTATTTGAAGCAAACATCTAACATTAACCGGTAACAGAGTAACATAAGACATTAGCCAATCATAACCATAAAAGCTCCACACCGTCTCCCTTGTTGACCAAACAATTCTTTTGATGGGAAGATTAGCTTTATGAATTAACAACTACGAAACACCACACAGTTTCAAGCTTTTAACCGTATTTATTTACTAATCAATTCCACTCAAATAACCAGCAAGTTTAAGCAGTCATGTTAATATCTCAAAATAAATGAGAAGTATCAAGTATCCACACAATGATCTACAAGACTATGCAGGATTTCATTTCATTCCAATATCACATGAATAGCATTTTGTCACTTTGACAATTCAAGCAATTTATCAATAACAACTCTCCAACAAATATAAGTGAAGAACAAGAGAGTTTAACATCAACTACTAGCAGCCCTAAATAAGATAAAAGCTAAAAGCGAGAGCTTACTAGCAAACAAACAGTAGCTAAGAATACTTAACAAGATATAAGCGAAGCAAAGGAATATTCAAATGAAAAAGCGGAGCGTGTCTCTCTCCCACACAAATAAAGCTAGGATCCAACAAGGATATGACCAGCAAACAAACAAACAAAATTGAAAGTAAAAAGACGCTCCAAGCATAGCACATAATATGCAAAGTGATAAAAACTTAGTTCAAAGAAGACGACCTCATGATAGTCGATGAAGAAGAGGGGATGCCTTGGGCATCCCCAAGCTTTGACGCTTCATGGTTCTTGATATTCAGAGGGGGTGCTATGGGGGCATCCCTAAGATTGAGCTCTGATCCATCTTCAATTTCTTCATTATCCTCTCCTTTGGAACTTAAAAACTCCCTTCACACAAAACTTCTCATAAACTGATTAGAGGGTTAGTGCTCATAAATTAAAATGCACATGTGTTCAACTCAAGACAAATTGCAAACAACTTTATTGGGCATTAGCTACTGTTAACTAAGCCTCAATGTGGCACTCCTCCCCAAGAGTATCACATTTGACGATAGTAAAGAGACGAATACAAAATAAAAGCAGAATCTGTCAAAAACTGAACAGTCTATAAAGATTGAATTTTTCGAGACACTTCTGTAGCTCAAATCAGAAAACTCAAAACTAACGAAAGATAGATAAAAGTATCAGGCTTTCTGTCAAAAAATATCAGAAAAGGATAAAATCCAGAGATTTTCTGGAATTTCGAACAGTGAAGGACAGAAATCTGTTTCTGGACAGCAAAACAATATCTCGCACTTTCAATGCATTAGAGGCTAAACTTCGCACAAAAAACCAAAATAAAAATATACAATGAAGTTGCTACAGATTTAACAACTTCATGACTCAAGAAAAACAAAAAACAAACTGAAAGTAAAAGATGGGTTACCTCCCAACAAGCGCTTTCTTTAAAGCCTTTTAGCTAGGCGTAATGCCAAATATTAAGTTTTTTCGGAGGCCTTTGCAACTTTTCCTTCAATAAGCACTTCTTTCTCTTTGAGGGGAAAGTAAAACCTGCCCTTAATGGGAAAACGAAAGCGTATGCGGCCCTTTTTAACATCAATAAAAGCTCCCACGGAACGAAGGAAAGATCTTCCAAGAACAATATTAGCTTGAGCCCTTGACTCCAAAACCAAGAAATCAACCAAAGTAGTCTTATTTTTAAAAGTGACAAGGACTTCATTAACTCTTTTATAAATTTTTGAAAAGATACCATCGGAATGAGAGTGACAAAGAGGATAATCAAATAAGTCTCCAAAATTCATAGTATCAAAAACCATTCTAGGCATAGTTGCCATCATAGAACCGATATCGCAATAAGCAAGGAACCTTCTATCATTTATTTCAATAGGAATATAAGGTTCCCAATCTACATCTATTTCAAGAATTTGATAATTTTTAGAGCTCTTCTCTATTCCATTTAAATTTAGATCACACAAAATATTTTCTATTTTATCCAATCTATCAAGTATTCCATTTGTTCTCTCATTCATGGGAAAAAAACCAAACCATTTATAATTCTAAGAGATTCCAATTCATCAATTTCAAAAAAGTTTCCTCTAGTAATGACGTCCAAAGCATGCTTACATGCATCGGATGGTCCATAGTAAAAGCATCTCAGTAAATCACACATAGCAAGCATGGGTTGGATCTTTTGATGTAATTCTGAAATTCTATCCCAAGCATTTTTGAAACTTTCTCCACCCTTTTGTTTGAAGGTAAAGAACTCGGCCAAGAGAGACATATCAAGAGTGGTAAAGCTAGACATTACGACAAAGCAAAATAACAAGACAGGAATAAAGGCTACACTAATTTTTTTGGGTTTTAAAATTTTGCAACAAGAAAAATAAGCTAAACGAGAAAGAAAGCAAGCAAGACAAAAACAAAGTAAAGTGATTGAGAGTATGAGACTCCCCTTGCTGTAGCTCCAAAGTCCCCGGCAACGGCGCCAGAAAAGAGCTTGATGGCGTGTTGACGGGAAGAGTGGCGTCGGTTCTACCTTCCAAGTGAACTTCTAAGTATTACTATAGCTCCCCGGCAACGGCGCCAGAAAAGAGCTTGCTAATCGGTGAATGATGCGTTGGGTGGTGCCCCAAGCAAAGGCGTGGATGTAGCAAGTAGCAGTTTTCCCTCGTTAACAAACCGAGGTTTATCGAACCAGTAGGACTTTCAAATCAACAACAAAGTGAATGTTGAAGATCTCTGACGCTTAATCTTCAACAGACGTGGACCTGCACACACTCAACCAAAATACTTTGCCCCCAACGGCAGAAAGATTGTCAATCTTTCCGGTCTCGCAGAAAACAAAGCAGTTAATTGTATAGTGAAATAGATGAAAATATGAAAATGGACCAGTGGAGTAATGATGATGAAAAGTGATAAATAAAGGTTGCAATCAATGTAAAAAGATGGACCGGGGCCATGGGTTCACTAGTGGAGTCTCTCAAGTAAATAAAACACTCATATGATGGGTGAACAAATTACAGCTAGGCAATTGACAAGATTATAACACAAACCTAATCTAGCTATGACAATGAGAACATGATAATATTTATGTAGGCATCACGACAATGAACAAAGACCGTTGAGTCCAACTGCATCTTTGTCTAAAAAGTCCACCGTGGGATCGCTATCCAGCCTGTCACCCAACGGTATTAAGTTGCAAGCAACAGACAATTGCATTAAGTAAAGTGCATGAAGTAAGCAATACTAATATCAAAAGAGACATTAACACCGCTGTTTTACCCTTAGTAGCAACAGCACACCCTCGCCCATAGACGTTTCTGTCACTCGTGCCCAGGAACAAAAGGGGGCATGAACCCACTATCTAGCATAAATACTCCCTCTTGGAGATACACACAATCACTTGGCCAAAGTAACTACGCACATCGGAGAGCATGCAAGAACATAAATCAACATATAAGAATCATGCACAATCTGATCAGAACTTCATAATCCATCGGATCCCAACAAACACATCACATAGCATTACAATAGTCGATCTTGATCATGTTAGGCAGCCCACAAGATCATAAGACATGAAGCACAAGAGAGAGACTACCATCTAGCTACTGCCATGGACCCGTGGTCCAAGGTGGGACTACTCACAAATCATCTCGAAGGAAGGCATGGCGATGAAGAGCCCTCCGGGATTGATCTCCCCTTCGGCAAGGTGCCGGGATCAGCTTCAGAATCACCCCCGAACTAGGGTTTACGGTGACGGCGTGTCGGGGTGACTTCTCTAGAAAATAATGGCCGCCTCGACATTTTTAGGGTTAATGTGATTTTATAGGCGTCGGAGGGGGCCGAGGGGGTGCCCACAGGGCAGGGGCGGGTCCCACCCCGCAGGCTGCCCTAGGGCCGCGGCAAGGGGCCGCCCCTGGCCTGTGGGTGGCCCCCCAGGTCGCCCTTTGGTCTCCAGGTGCCTTCCGTCGAATAAACATTCCTCGTAAATTTTCGTCCAATTCCGAGAATATTTCCAGAAGTAAATTTTCTGAAATACAAAAACAGGAAACTGGCACTAGGCATCTTGTCAATAGGTTAGTCCGACAAAATGCATAAAAATGATGTAATATGATAATAGAAACATGTGGCGATATCACAAAACTAGCATGGATCAATCAAAAAATATAGATACATTTGACACGTATCAACGACGCACGCTGGAGGTCGGCGACCTCGTCCTTAGGAGGATCCTCTCTTGTGAGGCTCTCCACAAGCTCTCACCCGTGTGGGAGGGACTATACAGGGTCACGAGCGTGGTACGGCTTGGCGCGACGCGACTGGAAACAGAAGACGGCACTCCGGTGAAGAACTCATGGAACATCGAGCACCTCCGCAAGTTCCACCCATGAGTTCACGGGGTACTCTCCCTACTCCTTTGCGCCATTGTCGGCCGCACGAGCAACGCCCCGTCTCGAGCACGGCGGCATTTTTTGTAAACCAGCTGAAAGAACAATCGATGTCACCTAGAGGGGGGTGAATAGGCGATTAAAACTTTTCCGGTTTATTGCACAACCTATCACTACTCACCATCACATTAGTTTGTGGCTTACCACATTTCGGTGAAGTAGACCAAGTTGAGAACTCATTACGCCCGGAGGTGGAGGGAGAACAATCATCCTCAATAGTCATGGACTTGCCGTATTTATCTTGAAGCTTTGTCCGCGTTCCGGAGAGGCATGATTGACTCAAAAACTACAACACTCAAAAATTTGCAAAACTCATTAGAAGCTAGAGCATCTAGATATAAGTTTTTCTCATCCTCTAAAGTCATACTTTCGTAATCCTTTGGAGGAGAAAAACCTATATCTAAGATACGCTCAATATTAGGGTCCAAGACCCGTAAGTGACTAAGCATATGAGTTTTCCAAACATTAAAATTTGTGCCATCGAATATAAAAGTGGGATCGTGCACTAATTCTCTAAACGACATCTTTACACTATAGGCGGTAAAGCCCAAAAAGAGAGACGAGGCTCTGATACCAATTGAAAGAACAATCGATGTCGCCTAGAGGGGGGTGAATAGGCGATTAAAACTTTTCCGGGTTAAGGCTTGATAATTGCGGAATAAAACTAGGTGTTTAAATTAACAATCCAATAACCTAATATACTAGGTTCACCTATGTGCACCAACAACTTAAGCTAAGCAATATAACAACAAGGTGATAGCAATATATATGACATCAAGCACAAAGTCTATCACAATGTAAATTGCATAAGTAAAGAGCTCGGGTATACAAATAACCGAGGCACTCGGAGACGAGAATGTATTCCCTAGTTCCTCCTTGTTAAGGGAGTACGTCTCGTTGAAGGGGTGTGAGCTCGCCATAAGAGGCCTACTCAAGATGCCATAAAGGCCTCACCCTATTCTCCGATGAACCGCACCCAAGGGTCTGGTTCACCTTCCACTATCGGAATCCTTCAAGGCGGAATCCGGAGCCTTTACAATGTTCTTGGGGCACACACCCACAACTCAATTGGGGGCTCCCAAATCTTGCCCAAAGCTTCACAACTCGAAGTCTTCTCGGCACCACCAACCGTCTAGGGTACACAATGCACCCAAGAGGCACAAGCTCTTGGGAACACAATGCACCCAAGAGTAATAAGCTTCTCAACCTTCAACTTCCACGAATCCTCATGGAGAGCACAAACCGATGCAACTAATGCAAATGGCAAGAGCACAAGTGCTCAAATCCTTCGCTCTCAAATTCCAACTAAGCAACAAATGCTTTGGGGGAATAAGAGAGGAAGAACAAAGAGGAGAACCACAAAAGAACTCAAAGAACTAGATCCACTAGGTTCCCCTCACTTAGAGGAGAGATTGTTTGGTGGAAACGTAGATCTAGATCTCCTCTCTTCAATCCCTAAATTTGGGCAAGAATCATTGGAGGGATTGAGAGAAACCCAAGCTTTTTCAAGGTCAAAACAATGGAGGAGAGAGGAAAAAGGTGGGCTAAAAAGGTTAGATACCTATTGGGGAAGAAGGCCCCTTAAATAGGTGGGCCAAAAATCTAGCCGTTGGGCTCAGACCCCGCGGGGGCCGGTAGTACCGCCCTAGGGCCGGTACTACCGCCCCACAGGAATCTTCGCACCAACGGTAACAAGAAAAACCCGTGGGGCCTGGTAGTAGGGCGGTAGTACCGGAGGTCTGGAACTACCGGCCTACTGCCGGCCCACTACCGAACCTCAAACATAGATAAAACGTGGTAGTAGCCCGGTACTAGCCCGGAACTACCGGCCAGCCGGTACTACCGATGCGAGCCCAGTACTACCGGATCCTGTGAAAACAACAAATCCTAAAACGTCATAACTTTTGCAAATGAACTCCGAATCGAGTGAATCCAATTTTGTTGGAAAGAGGGCGACAAGAGCTTACCCTACAAAAACTGAAAATATGAAAACAAGCAAGGAAGATTTTTCTAACAAATGGAAGAGTAAACCCTTCCATAAGGACGAACCGACAAAATCTCCAAAATCGAAAATGCAAGAAGACGCATTCGAAATCCATTTTCGGTGAACTTGGTCTTGTCATGACGAGCACGACAAGCACCAAGACCACACCACGATAAGAGGCAAATAAGAACCAAGAAATATGATTGCAAGGATGCAAAGGTTTGAGCTCTCCACGAACAATACGATCAAGATACTCGGTCGAGAGCCCCTCTTTATAGTATGGCTATCTATCCTATAACCCGGTCTCTCAACTAACATCATGAGACCGGTAAAATAGAAAGCCTATCAAGATCATACCTTTGCCTTGCGCTTAATCCACTTGAGGTCGATGATGACGATCTTCATCTCCTCAAGACGAACCACCTTTCTTGAGTGCGCTTTGCTTAGTGAAGACTCACATGTTGCTCCCCCATACACCAATATGGGAGAAGCACCTCTTAGACATATCTTCACTTGGACTTGAGTGTTGATCAACTCGCACTTAGACTTGATCAACAAATACTCTTCTTCCCTTAGCCTTTACTCCAACAAATGGATATCAAGCAAATCAAATGGACACACCTACAAGTAGCTCAATATAAACATTAGTCCATAGAGATTGTCATTAATTACAAAAACCACACATGGGGGCAACCATGCACTTTCACCAGCCCCACGGGGGGTCCTCTCCCTGCGAGCCGTATGGCCACGAGAGCGTCTACTCAAGGCATTGCCATCCTGTAAGACTTTGAATATTTCGACCATATTTCATGATATTTGGTTCTCTGCGAGGCCTATCGTGTTGTGCGTTGAAATCCCATCGCTCATAAGTTTTTCCTGTGCGCCACACGAGCGGGGGCTAGGACACTGTGCCTATGTCGGGCCAGACCCACAAGCATAAGCCCAAGTATGACAACGAGCTCTGTCTCGTGGGCCAGCTCCCGTGCACGTCAACTCCCCGGTGAAACTTGGCACTTGTGTTTCCTCGTACGACACATAGGCTTAAACTTGCCAGTGCAGGCTCAAGCATCCCTAACCAGTACAGGGTGAAAACCACCCTAAAGAACAATAAGGAGCTTCCAGGCTGCGGGCCAGCCAAGTCGGTAAGCCCTCCCCCTGTTTTCAACTCTCGTGGGTTTCCGCTCATATGCCAAAGGGAAAACCTCGGGAAGTGCTCCCGGGAGTCCTACCAGCTGACGGTCACGACACCCGCTATACTCGTGCCGGACACGAATGGTGACCGCTGCTCGTTGACTAAAAGTTGGACCCAAAGACGCAGAGCACTCACCCACCCACAGGGCGGAAAAACAGGGGGTCACAAAGCAAGGAGATAATTGTTAGCCAGATGCCAGGATAATCTTTTACATAAAGATGTTACAGGAAGCAGGGTTGCGACAATCACACTGGCGGCGCGCCACTCTCAGCATCAGCATCGCCTGCTCCTGAGCCTTCGGCGCCAGCGTCGTCCTCCGCCGCATCCGGGTCGCCTCCGCGACGAGTACACATGTCCTGAAGGGCCTCCACATGCTTCGCCACCCTCTCCCTCAAGGGAGCCTCGACCTCCGCAGCGATCGGCTGCAGAAGCTCCCCAAGGGGAACTGTGGCGCCTCCACAGGGTGAAGAAGCCAGAAGTTGGAGAAGATCCGTGTGGCAGCCACGGACAGCAGCTGGCGGCATTCTGCCTCCACAAGCCCGTCCAGACGGGGAACCACGGCCTCTTTCCTTCACCAATTGGAGGTAGAAGTGTCCGTGGCTGGCGGGATCTTCCTCCAGGTACGCCGGGGGATCTGGAGTTTGGCCCCAAAGCGATCGCAGAGGACCCTCCCACGTCTGACGAGATCGCGCATCGTGTCGCGGTGAGCCTCCTCCAACGAGCGAAGGTGCTTGGCCCCCTCCTGGAGGTCCGCGAGGTGCTTCGACAGCAGCGCGGTACTGATACGTGTCAAACGTATCTATAATTTTTGATTGATCCATACTAGTTTTGTGATATTGTCACATGTTTCTATTATCATATGATACGTCTCAAACGTACCTGTAATTTTTGAGTGATCCATGCTAGTTTTGTGATGTTGTCACATGTTTTTAATATCATATTACATCATTTTTATGCATTTTGTCGGACTAACCTATTGATAAGATGTCCAGTGCCAGTTCCCTGTTTTTGTGCTGAAATTGTAGCAGAAAGTTACTTCTGGAAATATTCTCGGAATTGGACGAAAATTTACGAAGATTTTTTATCGGACAAATAAGGACCGAAGCCAGAAGGGCAGGTCCAGCTGAGGCCCAGAAGGCCCCCCGCGGGTACCAGCCGTGGCCTAGGGGGAGGCCGCGGCCGCAGGTTGCCCATGCCCCTCGGGAAGCCCCTCGGGAAGCCGCTCGGTCGCCTCCGACGCCTATAAAATCATCCCGACGCCATCGCCGTCTTTCCCAAATACGCAACAGAGCTCCGACGCCATCGCCGACAAGTTTCGGGGGTCAGATTGATCCTGTTCCGGCACCCTGTCGGAGGGGGGATCGACCGCCGGAGCCATCTCCATCGACACCGCTGCTTCCCGCGATGAGGAGGGAGTAGTCCCTCACCGGGGCTGAGGCTTATACAAGTAGCTATGTGGTTATCTCTCTCTCCCATGATGTGATCTTCGTTGTGATCATGCTTTGTTAGTATAGTTGAATACATGATGTTTCCCTATGTGTAATGGATATGATTTTGCTCAAGTGATGTTATTTAGTACAATTTCCGGAGTCACCGTTGTGATCACGGTATCTCGGTGACAGTGTGGGTGCCATGTGTGACTCTATGGATAATAGATTGGAAGGATCTTCATCATGAGTTTGTTCTTTATTATTGTTGGATTGAATAGATCATGAGGTTTCTTGATGTTTGTGTTATTGAAGAAAAAGACTATTCAAGAAATATGTTGTGGTGTTTGTTAGTACTATCTTTGGATGCGGATAGTGACAGCATGAAGTGTCCATAGATGTGGAATACGAACTTTAAGGTGTGCTTTTCGTAGCCCTACGCAATTCTCATCCTATTTGATCCACAAAATAATGATCTCCGAGTAACGTCTAGTACGCATGTATTTTTATGGGAACTATCATGTGTTTAATTATGTTAATAATGTTGAGAGTAGTCACTAGTGAAAGTATGAAGCCTAGGCCTTGTTTCCAAGCATTGATACACCGTTTTTAGTCACTTTTGTCACTTGTTTGCTTGCTGCCATTTTTATTACAGAATTACAAAATCACCTTTTACCATCCATATCACTTGCATTTTACCATCTCTACGCCGAACTAGTGCACCTATACAACTGACAATTGTATTAGGTGTGTTGGGGACATAAGAGACTTATTGTATCTTAATTGCAGGGTTGCTTGAGAGGGATATCTTTGACCTCTACCTCCCGTGGATTCGATAAACCTTGGGTTACTCACTTAAGGGAAATTTGCCGCTGCCCTACAAACCTCTGCGCTTGGAGGCCCAACAAGTCTACAAGAATAGAAGTGTGTAGTATACATCATCATATTACATCATTTTTATGCATTTTGTCGGACTAACCTATTGACAAGATGCCTAGTGCCAGTTTCCTGTTTTTGCTGTTTTTGTATTTTAGAAAATTTACTTCTGGAAATATTCTCGGAATTGGACGAAAGTTTACAGGGATTTTTTATTCGGCGAAAGACACCTGGAGACCAAAGGGCGACCTGGGGGGCCACCCACAGGCCAGGGGCGGCCCCCTGCCGCAGCCCTAGGGCAGCCCGCGGGTGGGACCCGCCCCTGCCCTGTGGGCACCCCCTCGGGCCCCTCCGACACCTATAAAATCCCATTAAACCTAAAAACATCGGGGCGGCCATTATTTTTCAGAGAA
The DNA here is from genome assembly GCA_012064385.1 of Puccinellia tenuiflora. Classification (NCBI taxonomy): domain Eukaryota; kingdom Viridiplantae; phylum Streptophyta; class Magnoliopsida; order Poales; family Poaceae; genus Puccinellia; species Puccinellia tenuiflora. The sequence continues at coordinate 105,535 of QRDG01000690.1, forward strand.
GTCACCCCGATGCGCCGTCACCATAAACCCTAGTTCGGGGGTGATTCTGAAGCTGATCCCGGCACCCTGCCGGAGGGGAGATCGATCCCGGAGGGCTCTTCATTGCCATGCCTTCCTCCGGGATGATTTGTCAGTAGTCCCACCTTGGACCACGGGTCCATGGCAGTAGCTAGGTGGTAGTCTCTCTCTCTTGTGCTTCATGTCTTATGATCTTGTGAGCTGCCTAACATGATCAAGATCGACTATTGTAATGCTATGTGATGTGTTTGCTGGGATCCGATGGATTATGAAGTTATGATCAGATTGTGCATAATTCTTATATGTTGATTTATGTTCTTGCATGCTCTCCGATGTGCGTAGTTACTTTGGGCAAGTGATTGTGTGTATCTCCAAGAGGGAGTATTTATGCTAGATAGTGGGTTCATGCCCCCTTTTGTTCCTAGGCACGAGTGACAGAAACGTCTAAGGGCGAGGGTGTGTTGTTGCTACTAAGGGTAAAACAGCGGTATTAATGTCTCTTTTGATATTAGTAATGCTTACTTCATGCGCTTTACTTAATGCAATTGTCTGTTGCTTGCAACTTAATACCGTTGGCTGACAGGCTGGATAGCGATCCCACAGTGGACTTTTTAGACAAAGATGCAGTTGGACTCAACGGTCTTTGTTCATTGTCGTGATGCCTACATAAATATTATCATGTTCTCTTTGTCATAGCTAGATTAAGTTTGTGTTATAATCTTGTCAATTGCCCAGCTGTAATTTGTTTACCCATCATATGAGTGTTTTATTTACTTGAGAGACTCCACTAGTAAACCCATGGCCCCCGGTCCATCTGTCGTGTCTTGGATCACGGACACCGGGAGTAAAGGATACCCCGTTTTTAGTTTCGGTATGGGGCGCGAAGGAAGCTGAGAAACGTCTTCCGCCGGGAGGACTTCGTCTACGCCTTAGATCTACGTACTAGCAAGCAACGCAGAGACACAAAGAGTTTACCCAGGTTCGGGCTGCCCGGAGGCTAACAGCCCTACTCTTGCATGTCTGGATTGAGTGGTATATCATGGTGTAGCTTTACAGGGGTGGTTGCGGGTGCCAACCCGGGAGGTGTCGGCTAGAGGTTGAAGACGAGCAGATCCTGACCTGGAGGAGATCACCTCTCGCCTATGCTACTCTTCATCTTGTGCGCTACCTAGCCCAGCTTCCGACTCTCTGGAAATCCGTCCCTTCCCTCCGGTGCCTTTGTCCTCCTTTTATAGGCTAAGGGGATCCCACAGGTGCACCTTTGGGGGCGGAGGGGTTTTGGCGGGAAAACCCCTCCGGGTTCTTCTTCGGGGGTGACGTGGCTTCTTCTCGTCCAAGTATTCTTCTGAGGGGGGTTAGGTGTGGTCACCCACCTTTTGCAGGGCGGACGGACAGAGGCTGACACCTTTTTCCGGCCCTGTCCCCCCACGGCGCCTCCATCTTCTTGGCGCCCAAGTCTTCTAGGAGATTCCAGTCGGAGCTAGCAAGTCTATCCTCTTCGCGTGTGCGGAGGTTGGATCTCGGGGATGAGCCTGGCCTCCTGTCGGGCATCGGGGTCCCCGAGACCTCTGCGTCCTCTGTCGGGTTAAAGGGGGGCCCCGGAAGGTCCCCTGGTCCATAGTCGTGGTTGTCGATGCCGTGCTTGCCTGGTCGCCGTGGGGCAGACGGGGGGGGGCATCTGCCAGTTTTGAACCTTGGCCTTGTTCACCTTCTTGGTGGGTCCACAGGCGGTGGACCCACTTTGACCGCATCAGGGCAACCTTTATTCATCACTTTTCATCATCATTACTCCACTGGTCTATTTTCATATTTTCATCTATTTCACTATACAATTAACCGCTTTGTTTTCTGCGAGACCGGAAAGATTGACAACCTTTCCGCCGTTGGGGGCAAAGTATTTTGGTTGAGTGTGTGCAGGTCCACGTCTGTTGAAGATTAAGCGCTAGAGATCTTCAACATTCACTTTGTTGTTGATTTGAAAGTCCTACTGGTTCGATAAACCTCGGTTCGTTAACGAGGGAAAACTGCTACTTGCTACATCCACGCCTTCGCTTGGGGCACCACCCAACACATCATTCACCGATTTGCAGGTACGCGTCACTGCCTCGTCGCGCTCCGCTCGCGCTTGCCCGGCCGCCGTCGTCGCAATGTCGCGCTCCGCCGCCACCACCGCGTCGTCGACCTCCTTCTGTGAACATACGGCCGCGGCCACAGCTTCGTCAAGTTCCCCCCGCGCCTGGGTGATCGCCGCCACTACAGTGTCGCGCTCCTTCCCCGCATGCGTGACCGCCACCAAAGCGACGTTGCGCCCCTCCTTCAGCTCCAGCACTTCCGCGCGGGCCGCGCCCAGCTCACCGCCAAGCCGCTCTAGTTTCTCCTCCGCGCTGGAGAGCCTTGCCTCCAGGTCGCGGGCATGATCATGGCCACGCTCCTCAAACCTCCTGGCCTCCTCCTCCACACGCAGCTTCTCACGCGCCGTCGTGGCCCGGGCCTCCTGGACTTCACGCCATGCACCCGCAAGGAGCAGGCGCTCCCGGTCCACCTCGGCTTTCGCCCTCAGGAGGCCCTGAGCGAGCCGGTCAACGGCTTCGTGAGCTGAGGACAGTAGTCCCGCGAGCCCAGGGGGCAGCGTCATCTCCCGCCCAGCTTTCGCAGACCGGTCCTCCAGTCGGGCCACGCCTTCCCCACGGAGGACCATGATGGCGCCGTCCAAGGAGTTTGGCCCCGAAGGGCACGAGTTTGCCTCCCCGCCATCGGCCACGATGGCGCCCTCCGGCGGAGCCTCCGCGTGCGTCTGTTGCACTGCTTCCTCGGGCAGAGTTGAGGCCTCCGCCTCCAGCTCAGCGGGATGCGCCCCGGCAGCTGCCTGGCAGACGGGCACCTTCCCCGACGGCAGCTCCGTTCCGGAGTCTGTAACCGCCTCCACGGCCGCGGCCATACCGGCCAACGCCTCGCTCGGCGCCTCGCGAGACGCCAACGCACTCTCCTCCGTCAGAGACGTGAGAAGCTCCTCTCCCGCCATCGCGACGACCGCGGGCACTACCGCCGCCGCGCCCTCCACCACTGTGGCCCCCGTCGCCGTGGTTCCCTGACCTAGGGCCTCCGCGGCCGTAGTGGCCATCCTCACGACCTCGGCCGCGGCCTCCATCGTCGCACCCCCGGCGGCCACCGCTTCGGAAGCGGTCTGTCCCGCCGAGGTCTTCGGGACCTGTCGTGGGGTTGTCACGGCAAGTTCTTCCTCCGGGAAGATGAGTTCTGGGGCCATTGGTGATTGAAGTACGTGGGAACGATTAATCTCGTCGGGGAACAAGGATTTACCCAGGTTCGGCCCCTCTGATTCGAGGTAAAGACCTACTTCCTGCTTCTATGTTATTGCTCTTGATTGTATCTCGATTACAGGGACCCGGCTCCTACAACTCAGGAGCCGGCGACTTCTCTCTGGTGGCTAGGGTTTCTCTCTACTGGTTGAAGCTTAGCTCACTACAATCCAGGACCCCGCTTATAAAGGCTGCTGGGTCTCTGGAATTACAGGCTATACCAAGTCATACTAGAACACGGAGTCCTACTCTACGTCTTCATCTTCCAAGTTTAGACTCCGGGTTGTACTTGAACTCCTCCTTTAGACGAGTCGCTTTCTCCATATGGGCCTTGGTCGGCTTGTCTCCAGCCCAGCCCATGTGACTTGTCTCGTGACTCGGCATTGGCCTTCTTGGTCTTGGCGGGTCTACTTTCCGGGTCCATGGGCCTACCTATAAAGTATCCCCCCATCAGTAGCCCCCGAATTTATCTTGGGCGCAGCTTGGCGGCTTCTTCTGACTTGTTGGTTCGACTCCCTGGGCCGACTCCTTCCACTTGAGCCACAGGCTCAAAAGTCGCTTGCTGCTAGCTCCACGATGAATTCCTGCATAAAGACATAATAAATATAAAGGATGAGTCTATACTCAGCCCTTGTTCAAGCCATCACCCTTGCCCCTGCACATGCTGGCCGGGTCTGTCGTGACTCTTGCGAACAAGGGCTGGACGATTCGACTTTCACTGCCACAGGACTCGCCACTCTGGGACAAGCCGGCTTCTTCCAATTCTGTGACTTTAACTTTTCTGCGCTGTGCCCTTTCTATCTGTTAACCACTGAGCTGCTAAATAGCGAAACGTTATCCACAGTTTACTGTGGACCTACACTGTAACTCTCTTAGGGTTTTACCCTCTCGATAAATACCGAAGGGTTAGGTTTAAAACCTCACTTGCCCCTTCAGCTCAAAACCTCTCCTTTCCTCTTCGCGCCCATCTCTCCCCGCGCCCAGCACGCACCGCCCGCACGCCATGGCTCCCAAGCGCACAAAGACCACATCAAAGGCCAAGGCAACCTCGTCGAGCAGGACGGTGAACATCGCCGCCGCGGCCGCCGCCGCCGCAAAATCCTCTTCCAAACGGTCGATCTCCGCCGATTGGGGTGGATCTGTGGTCTCGGCGGAGCAATTGAAGACCCATAGGCTCTCAGGTTTGATTCCCTCTAGTGCTCAAGCTCGGGCCCCAGGGGATGAGATTGTTCCCTCTCCCGCTAAGGATGAAGTAGTTGTCTTCGTGGAGCACCTGTTCCGCAGATTTTCTCCCCCCGGCGATCTTTTCTTCTGCCAGCTCCTCGAACTTTACGAGCTGCGGATTCACGATCTGGCTCCTAACTCCATTCTCACCCTTTCCAATTTCGTCGTTCTCTGTGAGGATTACCTCCAGATTAAGCCCGACATCAATCTCTGGCTTGAGCTCTTTTACTGCAACCCTCAGCCCGAGACCTCCGGGGGCCCTCTCTTACAGTGTGGCGCTGTAGCCCTCCAGCGTCGCCTAAATTCTGTCTTCCCTAAGCCAGTTTTCCCAAACCGCATCAAAGACTGGCAAAAAACCTTCTTTTATTGCAAGGACACCTCCCCTGCAAATGAGCCAAAACTTCCCTTGTTCTCTGAGGACCGCCTTCGGGCGACTCCTTTGATGAAAGCTAGGTGCCCAGAGGCCGACCGGCCAAGAGTCGAGTCTCTGATCACTCGCATCCGGGCCCTCTTGTCCCACAACTTAGAGAATATGGATCTTGTCCGCTGCTGGACGACCTGGAGAATCCAGCCACTGAGTCCTAGGACTCGGCTGATCTGCTCATATACCAGATGCGCTGGTGATGACCTCCGAGTTACGGAGCAGCTGTCTGATGGACCCGAACTTGGTCGACTCATCAAAAAGTTGACTGGGAAACCGGTGAAGGATCAAGCTCATTTCGGGCTCCAACCCTTCTGCTCGACCAACCCAGCTCCTGATGTAAGTATCACTCTCTACTTTATTTCAACCTTGATCTCACTTGTACTGCTTGCTGACTCATGTTTACTGACTCTATTGCAGCTCACCGACTCCTTCTGGAAGCCGGCCTCTGGAGCTGGTACTAAGAATAAAGCTGAAGCTGAAGCTGAGGCTGAAGAAGAGATCCCTGCCACAGATCAAACCACTGTGGCAGAAGACACTGATGATGCGGATGAGGAGTCCTCCCAGGGGGCTCCCGCTGATGATGATGCTGCCGATGAGGAGTCCTCGCCAGAGGCTCCAACTGAAAATGTTGATGAAGAGGAGTCCTCTCAGGAGGCTCCCATTGTGGAAGAAATTGATGATGACGAGTCCTCTCCAGAGGCTCCCACCACTAGGCAAACTGATACTGCCTCTGCTGTTGCTCAACCATCTCCATCTGCAGAGTCCTCTGCTAGGAGTCACTCCTCGTCCTCTCCAGCCTCAAACAATAATGGCTCTCGAGAGGTTGTTCCCAAGGTAGCACTCTCACGAGTCCTTGGGTCCTCTCGCTCTCCCACTAAGCCTGAAGAACACATGCAGAGTGTTATCGCCGCCAGGAAGAGGAAGCTGCGTTCCGATGGGCCTGCAGATGCTCCTGAGCCTCTGCCAGTCTCACACCAGCGGAAATCGACCTCTCCTCCCCAAAAGGACGACTCTTACAACTCTGGGATGTCCATGCCTTCTTCGAACTCTCAGGCCCCCTTGGACCTGGAGACCAATATTGGGTAAGGTTCCTTTGCTTCTATACTTGTATTCAAATGACTTCTGCTTTTTTCTCTTTTCACTAATTCTGTTGCTGACTTCTATCTTTGCGTATTTCAGGGCTCGGCCTTGTTCTAAGGTAACCAAGCACTCAGGCATGGCTGATGTCACTTCTGGTCGTGGACATGCACCTCCTTCGGCCTCTGAAACGACCAGCACAAAGACAGGCCCTTCAATTGCTGCATCTGCTGGTGCTACCACGACTCCAACCATTCTCGAGTCCCCTTCAAGGACCCGGGCGGCAACTCCAACCATAGTCCAGCCCAGCTCTGGTGCTGCGACTCCTGATATTGCGCCTAAAGTTCAGCCGGCTCCTGTGAAGCCGACCCATGCAGCCTCTCCGTCCATCAAGATCAAGTCATCAACTGATTACAGCCGACTTCGAGTGGCTGACAACATGTCATTTTCTGAAGCTTATGCTGAAGCTGTTGACTTGAATGATCAATCTGCTAGGCTGAAGGATGACGAGCAAGCTGCTCTTAGATCTCTCCTCATGGTTCATGAAGTAAGTCCTCTGACTTCACCTTATATGCTTTTCTGGCATCATCCTATCCCAGTAGCCCCCAAGCACCTGTCTGTGGTGACTTGTGACTAGGATAGGTGCTTCGATTTGAAACTAAACCCAATTACTACATAGAAAAAATTTGCACACTGTAGCCCCCAAGCACTGAGTCTTTAGCTCTACTAGGACTCGGGGCTGCTAATTTACTGTCTGTCGGGTCCTTAGACCAAAAACTTTTGCACGAGTAGCCCCCAAGCGCCGAGTTGTCAGCCTGCGACGACTTGGAGCTATCAATATATGTTGCTTACTGACACCTTACTTGAAGAAGAATTTCTGTTCTGCGAGTAGCCCCCAAGCGCCAAGTTGCTAACTTGTGGCGACTTGGAGCTGCAAATATATGTACTTGACTCATACTTAACTTGATGAAAAATTCTGATCTGCCAGTAGCCCCCAAGCGCCAAGTTGCTAACTTGTGGCGACTTGGAGCTTAGGACTTGTCGATTAGGACTCATGCCTGCTTGCTGTTTATGAAAAAACTGACTCCTGAGTAGCCCCCAAGCGCCAAGTTGTTAACTTGTGACGACTTGGAGCTCCTGAGTTCGTTATTTGACTTGTGGAGCTCACTTGTGCTTTATGACTTGTAATTGCAGTGCATTGTCTCCAAGATGAAGAGAGATATGAAAGAACTTGAGGACCAGGCAGCTGCCAGTGCCAGATCTGCCATGGCCGAAAAAGAACACTCCCTTCAGCTTGAGAAAGATCTGAAGACCTTGGCTGCTCAACTAGAGCAGGTGAAAAACGAGTCGGCTGAGGCCAAAAAGATTGCCCAGAAGGCACACAACGACCTGAAAGCTGTGTTCGACACTTGCAAGAAGGGCATTGGTGCCATGTGTCAGCATATATTTGGTGAGTTTATGAATTTTGCTTGCTTCCTTTTGCACCTTTCTGAACTGCTTTTCAACTGACAATGACTCCTTGATTTTCTTTCTGCAGGGGCTGACTCCCCAAAGCTTAAATTGCCCACAAGCAAGCAACTATCTGAGATGCTTGATTACTGTCATGGGCTACAAGAGGGAGCCCGTTCTGTGGTCAAGTATTTGAATCATAAAGGCAAGTACCCCAAAGAGCCTGAACGTCTGGTGGACGAGTTGTCCAGAGCACCAGGCTATATGCGTCTGTGGAAACAATCTTCAATGAGGAGAGCCTCCACCAGGATCTTGGCTTTAGCCCACAGCTACTATCCAACTGTCCTAGAGCCAGCAATGCTGACGATGGGGAAGCCTGAGCAGCATGAGGATGGCAAACCTTTCACTCAGGATGACTTCAAGGCCGAAGAAAAACTGGTGCGGCCATATGCTTGCGAGATTGCCAATAAGATGGACCCTGAGGTATGGGTTCATCATTATGATTTGGAGAACAAAAGAGTCGCTCCAGAAACTCCTCAGATAGTAAACTTTGGCCGCCCATCACAGGACCCAGCTGGTGTATTCTCTTCTTCCGCCGGTCCGAGTTCATCGTCACCGGCGGCTCCTGTTCCAAGTGCTGAGCCTACCCTGAAGACTCCTGCTGCGCCCACTCCTTCTAGAGCTGTCTCTGGAGACGCTCAGAAACAAGCAGAACTTGCTAAGCACATGAAGAGTCCCAAGGGTACTGGCTTTCAAACGAAGAGAGTCGCCACCAAGCCTCCATTGAAGCCGGCTCCTTCCTCTGCTGCTGAAGCACAAGGCAAATCTCCTGTGAAGAAAGGCTACTCAATTCCTGCTGTCCAGACAAAGGACAAGTCTCCTGTTAAGAAGGACTCCCCGACTCTGGCGAAGGAGTCAGCTCCTCTTGAAGACAACCCTCTGAATGACTTTTGATTACTATGTAATGCTGTGTTGTTGGTATTTAAACTCTGTAATGATGCACTACTGGTATTTTTAAAATTTGTAGCTTGTTAGCTATTTTGAGTTGTAATGATGCACTACTGGTGCCTTTAAACTGTTTAGCTTGTTAGCTATTTTGAATTTGTGCCAATCGGCTTGGCTCTTATAACCCGTCTAGTCTTTCACTGATGAATAAGTAGGCCCTGCATGACTTCTCTTACAGTTTGTGCTGACAGGTTCTTAACTCATATGTTCCTTAGGATCCATAAGAGAGAGAAACAAGTCATGCCTGTAGATAGATCATATTGTGCAGGATGCATCTGACTTACCAGCGAAAAGACTAGGAAAAGTTTGGCTACTGTGCCGGGTCCAAGAGTTTAAGCTTAGCTTTTTTCACTGAAAAGCAAGCCCCCAAGAACCTAATGATCAAAATTTAAAGAATAAAGCGCACTCACTGGGTGACTCGACTAAAGGACTCGTGTTCACAAAAGCCGGCTTTATTTCATTTGATCATAACAATTCGATTACATCTAGGCATGGCTCACTGGGCTCATTGCCTTTCAACTCATGAATCTGTTACAACTTAAGTATAATAAGGACGTAACTGAGCTATGTTCCAAGGCCTCTTTGCCTCTGCATAAGGATCTAGAGTATGAGCTGTATCAGCTCCTTTGCCTACACTTGCCGGCTCTCGCACATCCATTAGATAGTACGATCCGTTGTTCAGATTCTTGCTTATGATGAACGGTCCTTCCCATGGTGGAGATAACTTGTGCATCCCTTCCTTATTCTGGACAAGGCGAAGCACTAAGTCTCCTTCCTGGAAAGTCCGGGTCTTGACTCTGCGTGCGTGATACCGCCGCAAGTCCTGCTGATAAACTGCTGATCTCTCTAGGGCTAACTCCCTTGCTTCCTCAAGTGCATCGACCGAGTCCTGGCGGGCGAGTTCGTTTTCTGTCTCAACGTAATTGGCGACTCGTGGCGAGTCATGCAACAAGTCGCTTGGCAAGACAGCTTCAGCTCCATACACCATGAAGAAAGGTGTGAAGCCAGTGGATCTGTTAGGAGTCGTCCTGATGCTCCAAAGTACTGCTGGTAACTCCTCAACCCAAGACCTGGCGGCTCTTAGCAAAGGGACTCGAAGCCGAGGCTTAATTCCCTTCAACAACTCCTGATTTGCCCTCTCTGCTTGTCCATTGGACTGTGGATGTGCCACTGAGGCTAGGTCGAGTCTGATGTTGTTCTCACCACAAAACTTGGCCATCTCCCCAACTGATAAGTTGGTACCATTGTCTGTAATGATGCTATGAGGGTATCCGAATCGTGTTGCTATTTTCTTGAAGAATCTCACAGTTGATGCACCGTCGACTCTGCTGACGGGTTCCACCTCCACCCACTTGGTGAACTTGTCAACTGCTACTAGCAGATGGGTCTTCTGACAAGGCGACTTTGAGAAAGGGCCCACCATGTCGAGTCCCCAAACTGCAAATGGCCAAGTGATAGGGATGGTTCTGAGTTCTTGAGCTGGCACGTGGTCTTGCCTTGCATACCTTTGACATCCATCACAGACTCGAACTATCCTCTCTGCATCTAAATGTGCTGTCAACCAAAAGAACCCGTGTCTGAAAGCTTTTGACACCAAGGATCTAGTGGATGCATGATGACCACAATCTCCTGCATGGATCTCTTGCAATATTTGCTTGCCCTCCTCTGGAGACACACATCTCTGGTAGACTCCAGTAACACTCCTTCTATACAACTCGCCGTCAATGACTGTGTAGGACTTGCATCGCCTGATGAGTTGCTTTTGCTTGACTTCATCCTTTGGGAGTTCACCCCGCAGGAGATACGCTAGGTAGGGCTCTGTCCACGTTGGGATTGTTCGTACTGCTGCAACAAGTGCCGACTCTGGGTCTGGAAAAGCTAACTCCTCCTCTGTGAGCAACTTGACTGAAGGGTGATGGAGTTCATCCAAGAACACATTTGGTGGTACTTTCTCTCGACGAGAGCCGAGTCGTGATAACGCATCAGCGGCCTCGTTCTTGCGCCTGTCAATATGCTCCACTTGATAACCAGAAAAGAACCCGGCTATCTGTTCGACTGCTCTTCTATAAGCCGCCATGTTTGCATCCTTCGAGTCCCAAGTTCCAGACACTTGTTGAGCGACGAGATCCAAGTCTCCAAAGCACCTGATACGCTTGACGTTCATCTCCTTGGCCAAACGCAGGCCATGCAGCAAAGCCTCATACTCTGCCATGTTGTTGGTACAATCAAAGTGTAACTGAAGGACATATGCTAACTTATCTCCTTTAGGTGATGTTAACACCACGCCGGCTCCTGAGCCTTCTAACTGTCTGGACCCATCAAAGTGCATTGTCCAATACTTGGTGCAAGAGGTGCTTGGTGAAGATGTAAAATCTGTCCAATCATTGACAAAATCAACCAAAGCTTGAGATTTGATCGCTGTCCTTGGCTCATATGTGATATGATAGGGACCCAACTCAATTGCCGACTTGGCGACTCGCCCTGTTGCTTCTCTGTTGCGTATAATATCTGCCAGCGGTGCTGAACTCACCACCTTAATTGGATGCTCTTGGAAATAATGCTTGAGCTTTCTACTTGCAAGAAAAACTCCATAGACCAACTTCTGCCACTGTGGGTACCTTTGCTTTGACTCTGTGAGGACTTCACTGATGTAGTAGACAGGTCTCTGCACTGGGTACTCCTTTCCTTCCTCTGCGCGTTCCACAACTACTACTGCACTGACAACTCTCTCGTTGGCAGCTACATATAATAACATGGGCTCCTTATCTGTAGGAGCTGCAAGCACTGGTGCTGTTGACAAAGTTTTCTTCAACTCCTCAAAAGCACGGTCAGCTTCTTCATCCCATAGGAATTTATCTGACTTCTTCAGGAGTCGGTAGAGAGGACCCGCCTTCTCCCCGAGTCTGGAAATAAACCTGCTTAGAGCTGCCACACATCCAGTGAGCTTTTGAACGTCCTTCAGACAAGTCGGCTTCTGCAAGTTATGGATAGCCTTGATTTTCTCTGGATTTGCCTCAATGCCTCTCTCTGAAACGATGAAGCCTAGGAGTTTGCCAGCAGGGACTCCAAAAACACACTTGGTCGGGTTGAGCTTCATCTTATACTTGCGTAGGTTCTCAAACGTTTCTGTCAGGTCTGCTATCAGAGAGTCGGCTTTCTGAGACTTGACAACTACATCATCCACATAAGCATGAATATTCCTTCCAATCTGTTTTTTGAAACAGTTCTGGATGCATCTCTGATATGTAGCTCCTGCATTCTTGAGTCCAAAGGGCATTGTTGTGTAACAAAATGCTCCAAAGGGCGTGATGAAGGACGTCTTCAGCTCATCCTCTATGTTGAGTCTGATCTGATGGTACCCTGAATATGCATCCAAGAAACAAAGCAATTCTGACCCCGCTGTGGAGTCAATGATCTGGTCTATGCGAGGTAGTGCAAACGGATCCTTAGGGCAATGCTTGTTCAGGCCCGTGAAGTCGATGCACATCCGCAACTCTCCTGTCTTCTTTGGTACTAACACTGGATTGGCCACCCACTCTGGGTGAAAGACCTCCTTGATGAACTCGGCTGCGAGGAGCCGAGCCACCTCTTCTCCTATAGCTTTCCTCCTGTCATCATGAAACTTGCGCAGACCCTGCTTGACCGGTCTTGCATTAGGATTAACATGTAAGCTGTGCTCGGCGAGTTCTCTCGGGACTCCTGGCATGTCAGATGGCTTCCATGCAAAGACGTCCCGGTTCTCACGGATGAACTCGACGAGCGCGCTTTCCTATTTATCAGAGAGGTGTGCCCCAATGGTGAACTGCTTGGAAGAGTCACCAGGGGTAAAGTCGACTTGCTTTGTGTCCTGAGCTGACTTGAATTTCATCTTCTCCTCTGTGGCCGGCTTCTTAAGGACCGAGTTGTCCTCCGGGTCCACGTTTGCCTTGTAAAACTTTAGCTCCTCTTGAGCACAAGCTGTCTCAGCCATAGCTGCATCACCTAACTCACACTCCAATGCCATCTGTCTGCTGCCATTAACTGTAATGACTCCTGCTGGACCTGGCATCTTGAGCTTCAAGTACACATAACATGGCCTGGCCATAAACTTAAAATATGCAGGTCGACCAAAAAGAGCTTGATATGGGCTCTTAAGGTCCACTACCTCAAAGGGCATAATCACTACTAGGAAACTAGCTATAGGTGGATCATCATTCTGTGGCGCACCGATTTGCCGTGCGCCACAGAAATTTATCAGTGGCGCACATCAGGTGGTGCGCCACTAATATCTGTGGCGCATTACTGCGCCGTGCGCCACTGAATATGGCATTTCTGTGGCGCACTTTGTGCCATGCGCCACAGAAACACGATGGGCCCCACCACCCACGGTTGAACTCGAGGCCCACCACCAATATCTGTGGCGCGTGGATTCTGATGCGCCACAGAAACTAGAATATCTGTGGCGCATGTTTGTGGATGCGCCACAGATATATGCCTTTCTGTGGCGCATCCAGATACATGCGCCACAGATATTGAAGAGATGGACTTATAAGGCCTGCCCCCGCGCGCGCTGCCCTCTCTCTTTCTTCCCCAAATTCTCTCTATTTCGACGACCTCGATCCCCAGCACCACCCCTCGCCGCCGGCAGCCCACCACCTGCACTCGACGGCCTCCCTAGCCACCTGGCACGCCGCCCAAGCCACCACCGCCCCGTCACACCGCCACCCGGCCGCATCGGCGCCGTCGGCACGCGCCCGTGCTCGAGGAGCGCCCGACGGCACGCGCCCGTACGTGCTCGAGGACGACCTGCACCGCCACCCGCACTGGCGCCGCCCACCACGCGCCCGTGCCCCTCCACCATCCCCTCTCCCTCCTCTCCACCATCCCCTCCCCGAGGTACTGCTCCTTTCCTCCCCTCTCCCTCCCCTCCACACCTGCACACAAGGTGTTTGGTCAAATGCCAAACCCAGTTTTCTTACAGAATTTCTATGATTTGTTATTGATTGCTTGCTGCAAGTAGTTGGTAATGCTTCTAGTTGGTGCTAGTGGTGTTAGGAAAATTTTGGAAACCAAAATTTTTTAAGTTTTTTGCTAAGTTAAATATGGTCACTGTTTAAACATGCCTACAAAAATTCCTTCTATTAAGGTTCTCTCCCTCAATGTCATGGTTGTTTGTGCTCCGACCATCGTGTCGTGGAGATGCCGGCCGAAGATGTACATTTTTTATGAAATGATTGCAGGTACCCCCGAGAGGCCCTTGAGATTGCCGGAATGTCGATTAACTTCCGTTCCGGCAAATTCGGGTACTCTCCATATATCCTTTTTTAGCAAAGGTCATGCCGAAATTTTTCGTAAATTTTGGCATGAATTTGCTAAAAAAGGGACATATGGGGTATCTTTATTGTGTTCATATTTCACAGTGGTGTTATCTTTATTGTGTTATGCATGCTTTATTTTTGTTTTGTCTTTTTTTCTAAAGCCGATGATTAAAATGTTGTGGCACACTATGTTAATCAGGTAGGTGCTTGCGGACCTTGTGATATGCACAAATAAACATCTTGTGCATACTTTTACTTGGTCCGCTTGCCCCGTACCTGATCAATGTGTGTTCAATCTAAATATGAGGCACAAATCTAAATATGAGGAGCTAGTGAACCTTGTGATATACACAAATAAATATTTTGTGCATCCTACTTGGTTCGCTTGCTCCGTCTCTGAAATGTGTGTCCAATTTAAATATGTATGAGGCACAAATCCGAAATCATTTTGTTTTTTCTTTCTCTTTCCGAATGCCGATGATTAAAAATGTTGTGGCACTATGTGGTAACCCTGAAGGTCTGCCGAGCCTTGTGATATGCACAAGTACAAGTCTTGTGCATCCTACTTGGCTCGGCCGATCCTTCAGGGCTACTAATAATTGTGTGTCCGACCTAAGTATGAGGCGCAAAATCTAAGTCATTTTTATTTTGTTTTGTTTTTTTCTTCTAAGCCGATGATTAAAATGTTGTGACACTAGGCATTTTAGCCTCCCTGTAGCGAACGGCACACAACGAGCGTCTACCTTTGTCACCGAACCCAATGGCTGGATTTAGCCTACCTGCTGGCATGTTCCCTGGCATTATTGTGTTGTCTTTGTTCACCGGCCAGCCATTGGATCCACCTCCTGTAGGTCGGTGAATAAAGACAATACAACGATGCTGTTGGAAACACAAGCCCTCAGGTAGGTTGAATCCAGCCACTGGATTTGGGTGACACAATGATGAATTGCCGAGGATCCTGCAGGTCTTCTTGTGTGTCCGACCTAAGTATGAGGCGCAAATTTAAGTCATTTTTATTTTGTTTTGTCTTTTTCTTCTAAGCCGATAATGTGTGTCCAATCTATGTATGAGGCATAAACTCGAATCTTTTTGTTTCTTCTCTATGAATTGACAAAGCCGATGATTTAAACTATGCCACGGTAAAGGCAAGGAGAGTGTCTACAATGCCTTGTAGTATATACAATTGGAGTGTTTATATTAATACATGGTCTTGTACACACTCTTTTTGCCTTGTTTTGCACGGCAATGATATATGAGGCTTTCCATTGTTAACTTCTCGCATTTCGTAAATTTTAATATTACTTTTGTAATAAAATTTTGACTTAAGCATTTTTTACTTAGGTGTTCTCGGTGACGATGTCCATGTTGGACCAGAGGGGCGATGTGCAGGACTGGGCTCCACCGGGCTGGCACTGGGAGGTGCTACCTTCCGGGACGCGCAGCTTGGTGAGGAATCCGGGTGACGTCGTCGACCCTGATCTTCTGTGGTGGCAGTCGTGTGGGCCACGCTCGGTGCAGAGGGAGCCGGCCCCCGAGGAGGAGGTACGTCGCCGTATTAGGGAGGAGGACGAGCACGTCCGTCGATACATGTATCTGCTGGTTAGGCAGTATGATGGTAGGTGGTCGTTTCTTCAGAGGGTTCCTGCTCACGTGAGCTATGACCCTGTGAGGGTTCCTTATCTTTGGATGCGTAGCGCCGCCGTCGACTCAGTACAGGTCGATGAATCAGAAGGTTCATGTTGAAATTAGCTAAGCTTCATGTATTAGCTACTGGATATGTAATAATATGATCGATGAACTATGATTGTGATCAACTTTGTGTAATAATATGATCGATGAACTATGATTGGAAATTATGTATTTGTATTGGTTTATCAAATATTTCTCTCTATATAATATTGGAATATGAATTTCCTGTAATGTGATATATCTGTATTTTCTATAATATACTAGTTTTTTTCCTGTAATGATATATCTGTATTTTCTATAATATACCAGTATTTGTACGGCAGCAGAAAAATGAAAATACGTATAATATATTCTGTGGCGCACCGTTCGTGGTTTCTGTGGCGCATGCATTTCTGTGGCGCACGGGAGAAACATGCGCCACAGAAATATTTCTGTGGCGCACCCAGAAAGGTGCGCCACAGAAATATATTTTAGTGGCGAGACTTCTGTGGCGCATCCTTCTGTTTCGCGGATGCGCCACAGAAAGTCCTAAAAGGTGCGCCACTAATGACCATTTCCCTAGTAGTGAATCTCTGAACGAAAATTCTCCACTGTGCCAAAAGCAACCTCAAGATAAATCTTACCAATGGGCTTGGCCGACTTCCCTGGTACTATCCCATGGAACACTGTCTCTGTTGGAATTAGCTGTCTATCTTGCAGCTGCATCCTCTTGAATGTGTCATAATATAAGATGTTGATACTGCTTCCACCATCCATAAGCACTTTGTTTAATGTATAGCCCCCAACTTGAGGTGCTACCACCAAGGCTAACTGCCCTGGCTCGTCGACTCTTGGAGGATGATCTGCCCGACTCCATGTGATGGTTTGCTCTGACCACCTGAGCCACTGTGGAAGGGCCGGCTCTACTGCATTAACTGCTCTGACTTTCAACTTCTTGGAACGCTTGGACGTACTAGTTGTGAAGACATGGTAGCTACCACGACTCGGGTTGTGCTGCCGAGTTGTGACATAATACTGACCATTGCCATCATTGAGCTGCTTCGGGTTCTGCTGGAACCCGCCCTGCTGGTGACCTCCTCCTTGAGGTTGGTTTGGGTTATTGCTGGCTCCTCCACCGTTATTGCCGGGTCCTCCGGCTCCATTGTTTCCTCTATATCCACCATTGTTGTTACCTCCTCCTGGCCCTTGGAACCTGGCGCGCTGCAAATCTACGCACTGTCCCAGGGTATGACCGCATCTACCGTTCTTAGCATGTTTAGGGCAGGGAATCCTCAAGACCTCCTCCGTGCTTGGAGTGCGGCCTTGGTATCCACCAGAATTATTGTCCTTGCGTCTGACTCCAGTGTTTGTGTTGGCCACTAGGTCAGAGTTGTCTCCATATGGCCTCTTGCCACCACCTTGATTCTGGTTCTGATTCTGGTTCTGATTCTGACCATTGCCACCTTGTCCTTTAGTTCCTTCCTCCTGATCCTTTGTTTTGTCTGTGGCAGCGTGCTTATTAGCACCTGCCATGATCTCACCAATCGTAAGGGGAATACCTTGATTCAGGCTCTCCTTCATACGACCTAGCTTCCAACTCAAGGGATTGTAACTGCAATTTCTCTCCATCGCCATTAACACTGAAACTGGTGGGAGTCCTTGTGAGGAGTTAATGATCTCTGAGACTCGCTTCATCCAGTGCCTTGCTGACTCGCCCTTCCTCTGGACACACCGCTCTAGGTCCTCGATGGTGCTGAGTTTTTTGCATGTGCCCTGGAAGTTCTGAATAAAAGCTGCCTTTAATTGCTCCCAAGAGTTGATTGACCTAGGAGGCAAGTTGCGCATCCAAACCTTGGCTGCTCCCTCCATCATAAGATACATGAACTTGGCACATAGATTACCTGTGGCATTGCGAATACTCATTGCCATCTCGTATGTACCCAACCAAGAGGTCGGGTCCATGTTTGGCTCGTAGTTTGGAACCTTGCGCGGCTCCTTGAAACTGTTGGGGAAGGACTCGGACCTGATGGCATCAGACAAACACTCTGGTCCTGTTAATGCTGGGGAAGCACCAGGAGAAGTCACCTCCTCGTGCATGCGGGTTGGCTGAGGCGGGTTGGCTGCACCCACTAACGCTCTGTCCCTTTCTGCCTCCCGAGCTCTTGCTGCTTCTCTTTCTCGTCGTTGCCTTGCTTCATCAACCACTAGCTGAGCCTGTGAAGCAGTTGGCATGTTTGCACGATTCCTCACTAGCTCACGACGCCTTGCACTCGTAGAGTTGGCCGGGTTGGACTCACCGTGCCGACTCCTCGTACCTGAGTTAAAGGGTGTTGAGTGTAGCCTACTTGCATCTGGAAAGGTTGGATACAAAGCTTGCTGAGTCAAAGCTGTCTTCAGTAGCTCGATAGCCTCACGAGTCTCCTGTCCTGCTGGTCCCTCTGGTACCACAATATTCTCCAACCTCAGAGTCGCCGCATGAATGTTGTCCATAGGATTAGAGTAATGTCCTTCTGGAGTATGAAATCTGTTAGGCTGTGACCCTAAGCCACCATATGCTCCTCCTCCGACTCCTCCTTCAGGCGGTGGTCCGTTGGCACGGCTGCCTCCCGATCCTTCTGGGGGTGGTGGTGGTGGTGGTGGTGGTGGTGCTCCTCCGGCTCCTCCTGCGGCGCCTCCTGCTGCCGCTGAGCCTCCCAGTCCGGCTCCTCTGCCTGAACCGTTAGGTGTGATGAATAGATTGGTTGGATTGATGTGGACTCCATCATGCAAGCGACTCCTGGCTCTGCGGTGTTGAATTGAAGTAAGCTCCTCGCGGCGCCTCCGCACAACTTGAGCTTCATCCTGGACTCGGGCCTGTTCCGCGGCTAGTCGACGGTTTGCCTCTGTAATATCAGCTAGCTGCTTCTCCAACGCAGCACGAGCGTTGGTTAACTCGGCTGCCCTCTCAGCGGCATTACTTGCATTAATTTCCTTTGTCAATAGAGTCGGATCGAACTGATTCCCTGTGTTTCCAGACATGTAGACTCCCACAACACGAGCGCGTACTGGCGATTCCTCATAATCCTCTTCCTCTATCCCGTACCCAAGCCGATCTTCAAACATGGGTAGGATGGACTCTGAATCTGCATCATAATCTGAATCTGACTCTTGCATCACCTCTTGTTCCTCAGCTAGGGGTCCCTCAGACTCGGCGATGATGCCGACCTCTAAAGTTCCGACCGACTCCTCGCCGTCGGACTCGACGACAACGGTTGGCTCTGATACTGACTCCGCCGAGTTCACGCGAAGACCCAACGCGCACACCATCCCGACGAACACGTTGATTCCTCCAAAGACAAGCTGGTAGCCTTCGTCGACTTCGTTCATCTCCGAAGTCCAGCCTGAGTCATCGATTTCGGTCTCTCCATGCTCATCCGTGTAGACCCGCCCGATGGCGAGTTTCTCCATAGCTCGACGAGCAGCTCCAACGATCTCAACTCCTTTCGTCACCGTAGGCCCCACGGTGGGCGCCAACTGTCGTGGGGTTGTCACGGCAAGTTCTTCCTCCGGGAAGATGAGTTCTGGGGCCATTGGTGATTGAAGTACGTGGGAACGATTAATCTCGTCGGGGAACAAGGATTTACCCAGGTTCGGCCCCTCTGATTTGAGGTAAAGACCTACTTCCTGCTTCTATGTTATTGCTCTTGATTGTATCTCGATTACAGGGACCCGGCTCCTACAACTCAGGAGCCGGCGACTTCTCTCTGGTGGCTAGGGTTTCTCTCTACTGGTTGAAGCTTAGCTCACTACAATCCAGGACCCCTCTTATAAAGGCTGCTGGGTCTCTGGAATTACAGGCTATACCAAGTCATACTAGAACACGAAGTCCTACTCTACGTCTTCATCTTCCAAGTTTAGACTCCGGGTTGTACTTGAACTCCTCCTTTAGACGAGTCGCTTTCTCCATACGGGCCTTGGTTGGCTTGTCTCCAGCCCAGCCCATGTGACTTGTCTCGTGACTCGGCATTGGCCTTCTTGGTCTTGGCGGGTCTACTTTCCGGGTCCATGGGCCTACCTATAAAGTATCCCCCCATCAGGACCTTCGCAGGGCGCGGCCTAGAAAAGAAAGACCGCTCATCGGCCAAAACGTAGGATCACCGCAGGCTTATCAGCGTCAGGAGGGCTTACATGCTCGACAGCACCCAGACATGCTTCCTCACTCCCGCGAAGCAGACCGAGGCAGCCCCGGACGCGCCTGTCGTGCCCGTGCGATGAGCGCGGGAATCTCTTGCCGAAGTCGCGGCCGCCACTGGAGTCTTCTCCGACGAAATCTTGAGAAAGGACCCCATGAGGTCCCCATCATCCGGTGAGGGGGATCGCGGCCTTTTCCGTTGATCCCGCACCGCATGCTCCCCGTTCTCGGAGTCGGAGCCAGCGGATGTCGCCGCGGACGGTTGGGCCGTCTCTCCGCGCGCCCCTTCACCCTCGCCCGCCTCGGATTCGCTTGGGGATCCCTCTTCGCGTCCGTCGCCGCCCACGCCGGCTTCTTCCGGGACCGCCCCCTCGACAAGCCCCTCATAGTCGAACTGCGGCATAGCCGAAAGGATCGATTCGCGGGTCTTCCGCGATCGGTCGTATAGGGGACAGATCTCCCTGTGGAGGTCGGGAATCTCCCCTGACCCAAACATGACCCATGAGGCGTACCTAAGCGTTGCCTCATCAACCGGAAGGCCGCATAGCCGCATCCGGTTTCCGGCCCCCTCAAGCTCCCACAAGCCTCGCTTGCGGAATTATAGGGGGGCCACGGGCTGACGGAGGAACTCCTTCGCCACCATCCGGCACGTCAGACCCTCCTCCTTCAGGAGGACGAGGCGCTTCGCCAAGGCCCCCATGCAGCTGCCGCGGAGCGGCTCTCTGGCCCACTCCTTCGTCTTCATCGGCATGTCGTCGGGAAGCCGGTATAAGGGCTCGAAGAGGTAGGTGTCAACCAACACCCACCGCTGACGGAATTCCTCCACCTTCCTCAACACCGACATGGGAATCAGACTTCCCGCTGCGAAGGGTTCTAGGCGGAAGGAGACACTCCCCGATATCTCGCCTAGCGCCGTACATCGCAAGCTATAGAAGTGGCAAAAGAGTGCCACCGACGGCATCACGCCCAAGAAGGCCTCGCAGAAGAAGGCGAAGATGGAAAGGATTGTGATAGAGTTCGGCTGAAGGTGGAGAAGGTGGATGTCGTAGTGGGTGAGTATGGCCAAGAAGAAGTCGAAAAAAGGAGGCACAAGCCCGACCACGATGGAGTGGAGGAAGACCGGCTGCACGGAGCCTTCGCTCCGCTCGACGACGGCCGAACCAGGAAAGATCCTGGTTTCACCATACTTGTGGAACGGCCCGGCGGTTAGCAGAAGGATTCTGGTGAGATCCCCTGCATCAAGGACTTTGGAGGCCTCCAGCACCACAGGGCCCGCCTCCTCCATCGGCTCCAGACCTCCTTCAGGTGCTGTCTTCGCGGCTGCCAACGCTTCGGGAGCACATATCCGATGGGGAGAAGAAGGGGAGTTGCTGAGTGAGGGGAAGGAAACCGAAGGGAGCGGAAGGAAAGAGCCAGTGCGGTTCCCTCCCATCTTGTAGGCGAAGGTGGACCGGCTACGACGCGCGGCGAGGGAGTCGCGGGGACAAGCCGCAGGAATATCGAACGCGTGGCGCGGCGTGCCTGACAGCCGTTAGGTCCCCTGCCTCTTTACCTCCGCCGCCTCGTCTTCATCGCGCGGAATTCGCCCCCTCAACTCCTGCGACAGACGCGTTAAGCCATGGGCCCGGGGGCTACTGTCGGGACTATGGGAACCGGGGTCCCCTGTCCCAGCTGTCAGCGACCCGTCTGTTTCACACCATCGGCAGGATCCAGCACGCGCCTCGTGAGGAACCCCGCTCCCTCGCGGATCAAGACCTAAGGACCACGCCAAGCTCGCCTCGTGAGGCGTCCGAATGAAGGCCCCTCTGCGGCTGCCCCAAGGAGGGAGGAGATGACGCCAAAAGTGCGCAGCAGAGCTATGCCAGGGCGGTCTGCCCATTTCGGTGATTAAAGACTGGGACGGTGCAAGACCAGACCAAGGACGAGAGGACTCCTCCCTCTTTGATGTTTAAAGCTCCCGCCGAGGGACCCATCTGGAGGACGACGTCAGCAAGCCACGCACCCTCCTTTGTCTTCTCTTGGACAATTGTGGTTGCCCTTCTCTCCAAGGGGTAGAGGCCCAGGTCACTATAAAAGGCAGATCACTGCCACCATTGTAAGGGGTTCGGAACTCCAACACTCAAAACCCGCGATATAACCAGACAAGCAAGAGTAGGGTTTTACACCGCAACGGTGGCCTGAATCTGGGTAAACCCTGTGTGTGTTCTTGCTTTGCTCGCCCCGGCCCTCGCAGAGATTTCGTTGGTAGACTAGCTTTCAACCCTGTAGAAGAACATAGGTCCATCGGAACCGCAAATCCGACAGATGGCAAAAAAAAAGGTGAAAAATTTCGATGAATACGTGCGTAGAAGAAAAAAGCAAACAACAAATTTTAGGACATGTTTGGTAGCCCACCGGCTACTCAACCAGGCCCTGCGCATGCAAAAATCGGGCGTTTGGTGGCCTGGTCCAGCCCGCGTTCCTGCATAATACGATCCTTAAAGCACCCTCGGGCCTGGCCCGATAGGAACCGTCAAATCGACCGTTTCCAGCGAGCCATCTACGAGTCTGCGCTAATCCCACATGAGGTGGCTGAGCGTGGCTCGGCCTGGGCACGTTCTTGTGTTCTCCTCACCTTCCTTAAACTTCTACACTAAGTGTCTCTCTAATCTCTCTAAATATTGCTCGATTCAAAAAAAAGTTTACATTAGAAATATGTGCGTCGACGAACTCCACCGATTCCCATGCTCGGTTTCGAGATTCGTCGACCGTAGCTTCTTAATTTCATACTGATGTTTGCAACTTTTTTGGACGAATTTTGTCAAATTCGTCGTGCTCGGTTGACCGTTTGAGATATCCTTTGACGTGTAGCTTCATCTCAACATTCCGCACAACTTTCGTGCTTTAAATTTTCTGTTTCGACGGTCGAATACGAGCATATTTTGTGCTTTATGTGTGCACGTATTTAGAGTGCAGAGTATCTTCTTCAACCTCTGTCACCGCCGTTCGCCGCTGCTGTGAACTCCGCCGTCGCCGCTGCTGCTACTAGGTGTGCTTGTTGCAGGTGTTCTTAAGTCACTCGACATCTTCTTCGCTCAGCTAATGTCGCTCGTAGTCATGGAATTCGTCGTCGTTGCAGTGGCTATTAGGCCGCGTGAACTGACCGCACACCATCGCCGTCTCGACACTACTGCTACGCCACGCCGTTGTCCTGCTCGCCGCCCTTCGCCGTCGCCGCTGCTGCTAATAGGCTGTGTGAGGTAAGTTCACCAAAATTACACCATTCTAATTTTCACGAAACGTAGACCGGCTAGATGTAAAACTGATTTTGTCCCTTCAAGGACATCTTATAAAGTTGGAACGATACCTAGAAAATTAACATGACCACTGGATGACAAGCACTGATAACATGTATACAGATTTTTTTTACATATTAAAAAAAGCATTTTTTTTGAGAAATTTTTTTTTGGACAACGGGAGCATGCTCTGCGGTCCAAAGTTCGCTCCGAGAGCGTCGTAGACACACCTCCGCCGCCTCCTGCTCCGGCTCGCCCGCATCTCACGCGTGCGCCATCGTGACTCCCTACCTACCACCCGGTGGTCGGTTCCTCTCCTTGCCGCCGCGCTTCTCCCTATAGGCCTATACTCCGGGCTGCCCTTCTACCCATGACTCGATTGATGACTGGTACAATACCCTGACTATTAATTAAGCCCTAGACGACGGCGATCGCAGCTCTTCTCCCCGAACAGGTAAGGCTAATGGCTTCCCTTCTCCCCTCTCTGTAGATAGTTTGGTTGCCGCGGCTGTACGAGGTGGTAGTCGTTTACGGGGGTTGATGATATTGGAGTTGCACTCAAAGGTGTTCGAGGAAATGTGGGGACTAAACCGTAGCAGAGCACTTAGTTACATACTCAAAGTTGTTCGACGAAATGTGGGGACTAAACCGTAGGAGAGCACTTAGTTACATACTTACAACGTTGAAACGTTAGTTACAAATTGGAAAATCCCCTATTTAATTAGCACTTGCAAAGCTTAGGTGGACATGTAGAATGGTAGATCGGATCAGATTAGTCGCTAAGGACACCAGCATAATGATAGCCGAAAGTAGTTTGGCTTACTTTTCTTTTCAGGCGATGGGCTTGTGGATGATTATTTACTTCCAGGGCTTTGACTTAGGTAGTAGCGATAGGTGCATAATTTACCGAGCTTTTACCAAACGGTTCGAGTTGGTCTCTTCAAGTTCGCGAGCTTGTCCTTGAGTTTTAGTTCGGTTTGATAAGGATTCGAGTCGAATTCGAGCCGAGCTTTTAATGAGTCGAATACGAACTGTTTGTCGAGCTCGAACTTTTTTGATAGGCCTACACTTGTTCGCTTACTTGAACAAAACGCGCCTTTTTTGTTTGCCTTTTCACCCTATATGATAAAAGTTGTGAGGCTCTAGATAGATCTCTTCTCTGAACTTACATCAGTTGTATGCAGAGTCAGCATGGACTCCCTTCATCTTGTGCATGTCAAGATTCTGGCTGCCGACCTTCTCTCGCTAACTGCCTGACACACATCGCCGCCTTCTTTTGTTCGCTGTGGCCGTACCGTGGCTCGTGCTGAGGTTGTAGGAGTTGTGGTTTCGCGTGATCGCAGGGAGAAGTTTCTCCGGTTCCTGGTTGATGATGGCACTGGCTGTGTGCCATGTGTCCTGTGGCTGAACCACCAGTACATGACTGCAAACATTCCATCTAGGGCACTAGATTCTGATCCAACTGGAGAAATGGCGTTGAATATGTCGGAGGTGGTAAGCCTTGGCACTCTGTTGAGGGTTCGAGGGAGGATTGTCATGTACCGTGGTGCAATTCAGATTGTTGTTAGAGACGTGGTTCTGGAGAAGGACCCTAATGTGGAGGTTCTACATTGGTTACAGTGTGTTCACTTGGCCAAGGAATGTTATGACTTGCCACCACCTTCTGCTTGAGGCGTGCATCAGAGGATTTCATGCTATGTAATGATCACAAATTCTACGGTCTTTCTTTCTGTATTTACTAGTGAACCAGCTTCTTTTAAGGCGATCCAGTGTGTTATGCAAATCTAATTAATTAAATGCCTTTTTTGGGTTGACTGTGTGTTACTTCATTTACCATTGTTGTTTGCAAGTGCCTTATGAGGTCTAATGCAGAGGCTCCTAGTGATAGGACACTGCACTTTGGGTGAAGTTATGTGTGGATGTTTACTCTGAATGGTACTGCAGCTACTCTCTCGTTTTAGTTTCTGTTTGATGACGTAAATGCTTGGTTACAAATATAGTTTGTTCATCTTGCTGGATAGCATGATATCTGGCTTCATAAGTTTTGCATTCTCGTTTCAGAAGTCAATATATCTGGCCACAATGGTGAGTTCCCAGCTGCAAGTGAAAGAATATCAGCAGACATTATCAACTTCTAATGGACTTAGCAGGGCCAGAGCCAAGTGTGTAGATATGCCCATGGACAGAACCAAGCTGGTAGAAAAATAGGGAGGGGCTAAGATATGGAGAATCTTTTGAAGTTATGAGTACGGAGGAAGTTCCCATGTTGGGTTGAAGCCAAATTCTCAATGTTTTATTTGCCAATATATAGATGTATCTTATGACTTATGTGTGCAAGAGTGACAGACTGGACATGTTACGGGTATCATGGTTCTCAAGGGTACAACACCTTGAACAATCCCAAGTTGAAGACAGAATGTGATTTTTCTACCAAAAGACAGTTCTAATATTGAAAATATTTGAATTGTTAGCAGGATGCAAACAAAGACACTAAATGAGATAGAAAGAAGGAAGATAAAGAAAAGAAGAGTAAGTTAGATATCTATTCATGAAATGACAGAAGGGAGCTCTATTTTGATCTGCTGAATCATCAGTGAGAACTAAAGAAAAATACAATTCATAGGCCTTGGTTCCTGCCAGCTGCCAGATCATTAGAAAAGGTACTAAGGATGCTGCTGTCTACAGAGAAGTTTATATTCACATCGTAGATTGAAAAGGTACTAAGGATGCTGCTGCCAGATCATTTGGCGTCACAGAATTTGATTCATCCTCTGGCAGCTAGCCATAACTTCTGATCTTGGACAGCGGACTAATATAAACATGTTTCATATTCAAGGTATAGACCTATTTGCATGCAGAGGTAAATTTGCAAACTAGTACTGCTCTTTCATTTCCATGATGGGAGGTCCGAATCTCTGACCACCAGTCATGTCCTCTGACAACTAACACTTAAGGAGCTTGTAGACTTTTGTGTCAATAACAGTAAATTCTGTCTAGCGATGATTGTGTGAACACACATTCTTATAACTGATAAAAGAAATTATGAACCGAACCATATTGAACACTTACCGCGGTAAAGTAATACCTTGTGTGGTTATATATGGTATTTTGTTATGAAACGAATTAATGCTTGGTGATGCTAACGAGTGACACATGAGTACAAGTCATATGACCAAATGTGATCCATTATACATGAGTTGGGTCTGTTCTACTTTGAACCATCATGAGAACTCTTTGGGATCAAAGATCGATATCTTGACTATATTTATGCTTCAGTTAGGAGATACAAAAGTAATGACCAGGTTGCCATTATATCTAGAACTGCTATGATTCACAACAACTTGAAGTTCAAGAGGCATTTAGATCATTACTAACCACAACATCTAACATCACATTTAATGCTAAGGTTTGAATTATATAGTAGGTTTGCATTTACTTCTTCATATTGTATTGTTTTGAGTGATTAAATAAAATATTTTTTAGTTATTTACAGAGGTTTGCATATATTGTGTCTGACAGAATAAAGCATATTGTGACAATGTTTGAAATACTAAATTTTATGTTTTAGCAAAGCATATTGTATCACATTCTTCCTAGGATCCATTGCCCTTCTTTGTATCTTGTGAAAAGAAGTGACTTCTTTCTGTGTAACGCGCTTACAAAGGCTGATGTTTCTGACGGTGACAATCCGATGGAAGGCCATGTTTCCATTGAACTTTAAAAGTGACTTCGCTTTTTCTGCAAACATGGAAATACCTTGGACAAAAGGAAGATTCTAAAGGAATCTACATGTTCTCTTTGGATTTATACTTCTTTCTGGAATTTATTGTAGCAACATATGCAGGCCCCATGGCTACCCTCTTTCCTAAGTGCTGCATGTGTTTACATGTGCTTTTCTTTCTATTCTTTCACCATTTATTTTTATAAAATCTTACCATTGCTAAGTGAGTTTTCAATATTCACCCCCCAATAAATTATGGCAGACAACCTTTAACATGTCTTGTGAGTTGCAATTTTTTTATCTTCATTTTGTAAGTTAAGGATTGAAAACTGCATCTTGTATGTTCAAGTTTTTGTTAAGTTTAAATATTCACTTCTTTTTACTGGACCCACTTGTTTTGAAAAGTTGGCATATTCTTATGATCCCCACTTGCTTTTCCTCTTTCTCCCTCACTCTCGCTTTATCCATGGAGATCTAAATCTTTGTATCAGAATCTACTGAGACCACCTCAAGGTAGGCATATCAAAAGAAGAGCTCACTAGCACTACGGGAGAGCAGTTATTTAGGGGCACTTCAAAGTGCCCCTGAAAATCCTCAAAGTGCCTCTAAATATTTTTAGGGGCACTAAAAAAAGTGTTGCATTTAATCGTGCCCCTAAAAATATTAGAGGCACTTCAAAAAAAATGCCCCTAAAAATGGTATTTTCAGAGGCACTTCAAAAAATGCCCCTTAATATTTTTAGAGGCACTTTTTTTGAAATGCCTCTAAAGATTTTTAGGGGTACTTTATACATGTGCCTCTAAACGATTTTAGTAGGATTCTATAAGGCTACTTCTGAAAATAATTAGTGGCAACACAAAATATACGACATTTCTCACATCTCAGTACATACAACAGATAGGACATAGTTAATGTATGGTACTATATACGGATTGCACAACTCAACATTGTTAGTCAGGTCGATCCTCTACATCATAAGAGGTTACAAACGCCGTGCACATCACTGCAAGTACTCGGAAAAGACAATTGTATTACAGACCAGAGAAGAAGAGATGAAACTAGGGAGTTAGACCAACAGAACTCGCCTAAGCTGCTGACAATCTCAGTGCATGGAGAGGAGCCATCCTGGCGACAAGCGAGACCACCGCCGGATTACGACAACGTCGACGATGCGGGAGACCAGTGGCGAGGTCCAGGGTGTCTACGAGGCAGGGAAGGCCGTGCCAGAGTTGGGCCGGCAGCAGCATCTTGGGGACGTAGTCAGGGAAAAAGCCGACAGCAGCAGCTTGTGTAGCTGGAGCTTCCATTCTGCAAAACCTGTGTTTGCAATACAATCTCAGGGATTGGAACAAACTATGCCACATGTGGATGTTGTTTTCCATTATATTTTCACATATCTCTTAACTTCTAACCTAACGATGCCACTCTCAAGCTAAAACTACTTGAGCAGCTACTTTCCGAAAATAAAATACCAAGACATTGCATTTCAATTTTTCAAGATAGAGAACCAGCCACTAAGCAAAGTTCCATTGGTATGCCTAAACAACTTGTGCATAACACTGCCACCATGATATTGAGCATTAAAACCTACACGTATTATAATTGTAAAGAGCCCATGAGGATCTAGTTTGTAACAAAACATATTAGCATTAGAGGTAATTGTTCGATTTTTATACCAAAGGTTGGCCATAACAACTCTGGACTCCTCAAAAAACAACAACTCTGGACTCCATTGAAAATTCATGCGAGTGATCTATCAAATGATCAATTAGTTTGGAAAACAACATACCTTGCACTATGGCATGTAAATAAGAACTCCCTCCTTTATGCCAGTATATGAATCCCTTACCTGAAAGAAAAACAATAGATTTAGATCAATTTAGCAACGAGCAAAACCAACTCGCAGTAGCCTCGTATTTTATATTAAACCAATAGAACACCTTGGAACAGAAAAACAAAACCTGGATATTGCCACTTTGAGATCTATTGGGGATTTCATAAACCAGGCAAAGAAATTTAAAAAAGTCAATACAAATAATTAGCTGCAAGCCAATGGAAACTATAACCACTACGTTTGAGAGGATACATGTCAACAAGAATTGATTAAAGATGTCAGAAAGATAATTTAGCACCTCCACTCTCTGGGAAAGGTCAACAGGAGGCAACAATCTGTTCCTTAGGTCATAGATCCTACCAGATATGTATCTTTTCAAATTACAAGTAGAAGAGTTGTTATATACAGAGTGAAGAACTGGCATAATATATTAGAGAGGTGAACTAGCATGTATAAAAAAAATCTAAACACTTAAACACACATAAAAGAAAGCCACTTTTTTAGTTGAATAGCGATGCCATTTTGACATGCCACATTCATTATCAAACTGCAATGCAACTAAGCTCTAACTTAACCTATCCAGCTCCAACTGCCATGTCCAACACGCAGGTAGGAGCAGAGCCAAACAACACTCGTGAGCAAGCCATATTGTGTCATAATTTTGCTAAATCATGAGCTAAAATGTTACCTGCACGATTAACTTTTGAGAAAGTAATGTGAGCGGCACAATATTTTGATATCTTCATCTGTCCCACAGATTTCCGACTCAACTAAGTTCTCAAACAAAGGAAATTAGTCACAGGATGTAGTTTGTATTGAGGTACTAAGCACAACTGAAACTACTTAACTGAAACCAAGCTGCACCATTTCGTTAACTGAAACCAAGCTGCACCATTTCCGACGGATACATTACTACACTACAAAAAAAATATTATGTGGTTCCTCTCAGCTTCAAAGGTACTGCACACTCATTGAAGTATAAAAATCCAAAAGGTTTCAAAGTAATAGATTTGTAAATTATTATTTTTCAAGAATAGGAAATTATTATTCTGAAATTGAAACTAATTAGCACCATTGAACAGTATCCACATGCACACGCACTCCCACAAGCAATATCCTCATACCAGCAAACAAACACAACACTGAGGTGACATTATTTGAACAGAAATATAAATCAATGGCTCACCTAGGCAATAGCACAAACACCTAGTGAGCAACCAGTTTCCATGGGAAGGGACAGTGTTTGCGGGAGGTAAAGGAACGATGTTAACAAGTACCATGGAGAGGAGGTCGTGGGCCTCACCTGCCCGGGAGCGGATGCGGCGGGGGCGGCGTGGTCGGCTTCCATTGGGCCACTCGCCGCGGCAGGCCGAGAGGCCTGGCTTCCACGGCCGTGCCCGCGCCTGGATACCGACGCAGATACGACGCACTCCTGCAGAGCGCTCCTACAGACGCGACTTGCTCCCTGAGCGGCCGCAGCGCCGCGGCTAGGGGCGGGAGGGCGAGGCCGAGCACCAACAGGCCCACCACGGCGACCCTCAGCACGGTGCCCGTACCGGCGGCGTGTAGCATCTTCTGATCGCGAAGCGCAACCCTCACGACGCTGCGGCGGCCGCCACCATGAATGGGACAGGGGGCGGGAGGAGGAAGCCAACGAAGCAGCCGCTTTGCCGGGAGGGGACGGGACGGCCGCTGGTAGGTTGGTGCGGTGGACGGTGGGGTTCGGGGGGTGGGGCGCTAAACCTTGGAGAGGAAGGGGAGGGAAAGCGAGAGGTGAACGGACGAAGTGGGCCGAACGGGGGAGCGGCGACGAAGCGGAGCTCCTCCGCTCCCTCCTTGACAGCGACGCCGGCATCGGGTGGACCCTAGGCACGCGGCCGATGCGGCTGCCTCCAGAGGACGATGAGAGCAGGGAGGCTCGAAGGCCTAACCCTAGGCACGCGAGGAGGTGGAGATCGGGCTCTGGGAGGAGGCCGGAGGTGTTTAACTTGCGCGCTGATCCGGTGCTCCGTGGCTGCGCGTGTAGGTGGGGGATTTGGAGAGGAAGATGAGGCGAGGAAGAGAGTGTGGGAGTGGACTGCGCGATGCTGCGTTCTGTGCGCCGCTTCGTTCGGGAAAGGTGGACCACGCGATGCTGATCGAACGGACGCGAGCGGGGAGCATTTTCAGAGGCACTTTTCCTAGAAGTGCCTCTATATATCCCATTTTCAGAGGCACTTTCAAAAAAGTGCCCCAAAAAATGGTATTTTTAGAGGCACTTCTAAATAAATGCCCCTATAAATCATATTTTTAGAGGCATTTTTAAATAAATACCATTATAAATCGTATTTTTAGAGGCACTTGTTGTAAAATGCCCCTTAAAACTATTTTTAGGGGCATTTTAAAAAAATGCCTCAAGTGAAGTGCCCCTAAAATAGGTTCTCTCGTCGTGTAGGATAATCATTGTTCGCAACATTCTTCAGTCACTTGGTTAATTCCCTGCATCCGCACTTCGCTACAGGCTTCAACTTTATGCCAGTATGCTAGTCATATGCTCTCTGGTGTGTATTGGTCAGACCATAGATTTGTAACCAAGGATTATTTATGTTTCTAGTCTTAGATTTGAAAATTGTCATGATTGGAAATGATATGCTGAAAGTAAATACATATTACATTTTCCTGTCAATGTATTCGAGTAATATATATATGTCTCTTCATGAACTATACATGAACAGGAAAGCCGATCTGAACTGCATGAAACTCGAACCTGTAACAAGTGAATCATGTGTGATTGTACTCACAAGATGCACTGAAAACCGTCCAAAGAATATGCATGCCAAGGCGTTCCAAGATGTTAGGTTATGACTGAATATACACCATATTAAGTGTAGCAGATATTGTGTTTCTCTGGGGATTTACAAGCCATGCTGAATCTTGTGATCTATAAAATGGACTGGTTCTTCCTTTCTTTACGGCCTGGTACCAATTTTGAACCGGAGGAGCAGCTCAGGGCTTGCTGAGAAAATTGTAAAAAACCACCACATTTCGGGTTAGGGTTTCAAAAAACCACCACGATGCGATTTTTTATCAAAAAAACATCCAGTATTCAGTAATAGCGTAACAAAAAACACTGATAGCCTAGTTTACGCTGGCTAAACGTGTTTCTGACAGACAGACCCCTATGTCAGGCCCACGTGGCAGAGGGAAAATGGTCAAAGGATAGTTTTGCACTGTTTTGTAAATTTTCGGGTCTTTTTGCAAAATTTGACCTCCCTCAAAAAATCTCCACAGATCTAAAAGGCAAAAAAATCCCCACCGAAAATCAGGTGCGGCCGCCGGTGAGCGCGCGCGTGTGGGCGATGCCGGCCGCCCCGGCGACCGCGCTGGCCAGTTGCGCTGCCGCCCTTGTACGCACGCAAGCTGGGTGATGTAGCTAGCCCGTGCATGCCCTGCTACTAGCTAGTGTGTGCCCCGCTGCTTACTCGTGTGGCGACGCGTCGGTGATGCGGGGCCAGTGAGGAGCAGCAGTGCAGCGCCGCACGGGGACGGTGGTGCGGCACGCGCCATGGCGACGAGGTCTTAGAATTCTGGCACAGTTCGGCACCGCGGCGAGCGCGGCACGCGGACGGCCGTGCGGCACGCCGGCACGAGCTATGGCGACGAGGTCTCGGCGCAGCTTGGCAGCAAGTGCGGCGGAGGGCGCGCGCTATGGCAACGAGGTCTCGGGGTCCCGGCGCAGCTCGGCTCTCTGCCGGCATTGGGGGTCACTAGCGATGCCGCGACGGACGACGGCGAGGCGGAGCTGCGAGAAGCGAGCAGGCAGAGTGCTGCCGAAATCGAGCGCCCGATGGCCGTTGAAACCTTCCCGTCCTTGATGGCGTGAGGCGGCGGAGGGACAGATGCGGTGGCCTTTCCTGTGGAGGTCGGGAGGTGACCGCCGGCGAGCGTCAGAGAAGGGGCTCGCGGAGCAGAAGAGGTGACCGCGGGCATGCTAGCTAGAAGCAGCCCATTCTCTTTTTTATTTAGGGACGGGGAATCAGAAGATATAATATATGAAGGACTTTTCTGCAAAATAGACATGCCACATAAGCCTGCCACTTGGGCCCACTTGTCAGAAATTCAATTAGGATGCAGAAAACTCCCGATCAGTGCTTTTTGACACACTGTTACTGGATAGTGGTTGTTTTTTGATAAAAATCCGCATGGTGGTGGTTTTTTGAAACCATAACCCGAAATGTGGTGGTTTTTTGCAATTTTCTCGGGCTTGCATGATGGGATCCACTTATACCACAGTGAGTGAACTTGTCTTCTTTTCCTTGTTTTCTTTTGAAGTCACATGTAAATGTCTTATTTGAAGCTCTTCGAAGATGTTTTTACCTAGCTAAATTTTCGCACATGGTTAATCATGCCTTTTATGTACTGGTAGGGGATGTCTTTGTTATACTTCTACAATTATCCTGGCAGCTGATCATATGAATAAAATAATTTGAGTTGAGAAATGAAGAAAACCTCATCCCTTGATCCCCAGCGAGTTTCCTCATCACATTCTATATTTTGGAAAAGTTATGTTATGGATCATCTGATTTGATTATTTCTTCGACTCACATTGCTTAAACCGAAAAGGTGGCTGAATGATCATCATCCACTCCTATTGAAACTAGAGCCTTTAGATGCCCTATCGTTCCTAGTTAGTATATGTTACTGTATGCATGACGGGTGAAGCCGTGAAGGTGTACCTTAACAGGAAGTAGAATTAATATACATTTTTTTGTCAAAAACATGGGCACCCTCTGTCAAAAGCATGGGGTTAAATTTAGGTAACTTCTCGTTCCCTCTTACCAAACACACTGTTGTTTGTTTTATTGTTCTGAAAATTTACGGAATGCACTGTGGTTTTCTGTAGAGAAGATGCCAGCAGTGGTGTGGTGCTGAACCCATAGCATGATTAGATTCGGGAAGAAGAGGTAGAAAAGATGTGTGGGTCAACAACAGCTAATAGGGCCAGTACGTAAAAAGAAATTTGCTTCAGATGCAGAGAGTCAGAGAGGCCAGGGCAACAGTAGATACACACAGGAACATGTAAAACTGTTCTCGTCTGCGAGAGAGATTGTGCCGAGATGAAAAGGAAGAGAGGGGAAGGATGCATGTGACTCCATGTGGCGTCGACAGGCAGACCTGTGTAGCTGCGCGTGGGTGAGTGCAGACTGGTTAGCTAGCCCTAGCCCGTGTGGTTCAAGAAGCTTAAATGTGTGTTGGAACCTTCATGCACATGAAACCCTGGTGTCAACTCACGTGTGCAGTGCACGGGCTTGGACTCATGTATGTCTGGCCGGCCGGCGACTGCTGCTGGCTGGCAGCGCCACATATAGGCAGAAATAATTAGTGAGACAACAGTGCTGCATGCATGCATGGGCTTGTCTCTGCTAGCTCGGCTGTGCACCCGCTGCTAGTTTCTTTATCTGTATGATATATCTCAATGCAAGCCAGTTGGGTGACGTGGCACATCATATAGAATGCATGAGTATATTTTAATAGTATGTGAGCAATGGGATGGAAGCAAGTGTTTGCTGTGATTGTACTGTTCCATTGCATAATCTAGTTACTAATTATCATGTATCCATGTGATCCTGTAAACTTACTCTCATAGGTAAAGTGATTCTTTGCAGGTAATGTCGTATATATTTGACTCCGACTTTCTTCATGTCTAACGTTCGTGCTGACCAGCAACGGTGGCAAGAACTTTGTGAATGTTTGATCAGCTGGGCTAAAGAATACGGCTGTCCGGTAAGTGCCTTGGGTTTCTCTTTTCCGAACCCTTTCCTAAGAGTTGGTATTACAGGCTCCCTGCATCTTTGAGATTGTATTATTGTAACCAAACTGTGTTCCCTTTATGATAAGCAGGGAGGGATTCTTTCTTTCGTTTTTCCCTGTAGGCATGAACCAATTGCACCCACTATAATATAGCATTGTGTTGCAAGTGACCTGATCTAGTTAGTTCTGTATGATGACATGATGGGGGATGGAGCCTCAGTAGACAGGCTAAGCATTGTATAAGTGGACCGATGTGAGTTGAGATAACCGAGTTTTAATTTTCAGTAAACCAGAGATAGCAGGTGGTACAAATACAATTGGTCATGCCAAAAAGGCTCCTATGCATATTCAAAAAAGAGAGGCTCCTATGCACACAAGATGACAGTCTTTACTTATTAACGCAGAAACATCTAAATCTAGCGCCCAGAGGCAACCATAGCAGCAGCAAGAGAGTGCCAGAGTGGGGGAGCATGCGCATGCACATGTGGGGAGGCAGTGTAAGAGTCTTGCAAAAGGAGGGGTGGTAAATTCACATCTTTACACCACCTTTATGAACAGGCTTCAATCAGTTTCCCTTAATGCTCTGAACCCTGCCACCTCTCACTCTCTGTCAAGAAAATGTTCTCTGAAAAGCCTCCCTTGGCTAGGCGACGTCCTTACCTTTTGAACACCTTTCCTCTCTTTTTTTACCTATTTCCTGCACAAAAAGCTCAATCATGTGGTCTGTGACCGTTAAAAAGAATCAACCTGCTAGTAATTCTATGGGAAGCAAAGATGTGTTCTTTTCCACCGATTTCACTAAGCTCCACTTCTGGTCGACTGATCCCTAAGAAGCACACTGATCTGGTAAAAACTCAGAATAGTGCATGCAGCTTCTCTCAGTTATATATTTCCCAAGCATGTAAAATATACTGTAGATCTTAGTCTAGTAATTGTAACACTGTTTGCGTACTCTTACCAAATGTTTAATGATGCTAGCGTTTCGTACCCACTCTGAGGTTGCAACAGTTAAAGTACTTTCAATGCTTATCCTACCATTTTACCAAATTATGCTTAATAATCTCAAGAAGGCTGTGGAAATTGGTAACTAACGCAAAATTGAAATGCGGTCTTGCCATTCTTATGTTTTTGGATGTTTAAGTGAGATCACATATACTCCTATCTCTGTATGAACTTCGTTCTCTCACACAAAACATGTTCCTGTATGTCTCTGTACCTCTGTATAGCTAAACAAACAGCACGTCAAGCTGGAATATGCTCATGCAAGATAGAAATCTGTACATCTGTAGAGGATGCTGAGAGAGGTGATGGTGCTTAGAGCATCTCCACCGGGGGTGCCTAAATTGTGTCCGGCACCACCTGTTTGGAGGCCCAATTGCGGGGTGCCGGACATGTTTTTGCCCCTCCCACACCGGCACCCCCTAAACAGCCGGACACCGAACATAGTTTTTCGTTAAAATATAAAATTTTCGATATAATTTTCGATTCAAATACAAACTTTGATACAATTTGATGATTCAAATACAAACTTCGATATAATTTCAAATATAAATTTGGATACATGCGATCTAAGCCCTAACCCTAACCCCTGCCTGCCAGGAGCTTTGGGATCACCCCTTGGTCAAGTGGCCGTTTTGGGCAACGATCGCTATGTGTCAACCCATGGCCGATGAGGCCGGCGACAAGCTCACCGCCTTGCCTGCCATGGAGTAAAACCAGACTCCGAGGCTTTCCCGGTGCACTGATCGAGCCACTGCTCACTTACCGGCTGAGCTGCTCATCACAATGTATCTCTAGGCAAAGAGGGTTGAAATCTCCGGCTACGTTGATATTAATGACCGACGCGGCTTGTGGAGAAACCACTGCGTGCCTAGAATCCTGAAAGCCCTCAGTCTGCCGTTATCGATATTAACGATCGGCGCAGCTTGGAGGCGGCGGTGCCTCCTCGTCGTCGGACGACTCCACGGGCGCGAACATGGGGAAGTTGCCAGTGTCGGTCCAGCCGTGGACGCGGTCGGCGTGCTCGGACGCCAGCACGGCATCCAGTAGGGGGCCGACGGGTTGAACGGCGCGACGTACCTCCGCTCGTCTTCCGTCGCGCCATCTACGTCCGGACGTAGTCCAGTCTAGCCTGCCCAGTGAGGGGTGGCGCAACCGGGACGTTGTCCACGTTCGGCATCCAGCCGTCCGGCAGGCGGCGGTCGGACGACGCCGGGATGTAGTTGCGCTCGTGGTGCTGTGCCTCCTCGACGGTCATCGACGGACGGTCGTCGGGTTGCGGAGGCGGCGGCGGGGGCGGCGCCGCTGCCGCTCGTTCCTCCGCAATCCGGAGCCCCTAGATCCGGCGTCGCTCATTCGAACGTTGGCACCGGAGCAATGAAGCCGCGTCAAGGCGGCGGCGTCGCTCGTGGTCCTCCTCCGTCGGCTGGTAACCTGGCCCGCGGCGGTGCATCCTGGTTATGCGAGTGGCGAGTGGACGGAGAGGGAGAGGAGCGGTGCGGTGGTGGTGTGTGTGAGGAGAGGCCCCGTGGTGGCCTTTTTAAAGCCGGGCGAAGGAGCGTAGCGACCGTCACGCCAAGACGGCATGCATTCCGCCGTGTGGCCTCTACGGCGCTGCTACGAGGCGACGGTTCACTGCGCCGCCCAGCTAGCCACTAAAACGATGCGCCGCCTGACGGCCCGTGCAACGATGCGACGACTCGCCACTGAAACGACGAGGCACTTGCATCGCTGCCGCGTGCGGTTAGATCTCGACGCGTCGTTTCGTGTGGCTGACGGGCGGGCCATATCTGTCGGAGGCTTGGGCCGGACAGTGTCCGGCACCGCGAAGGCAGCCCCCAACTTTGGAGGCCCTGTTGGCGGTGCCGGACAAAGTCTTTGCGAACCCCCGGTGTGGCCTGTTTTTCTGTCTGGGGCCCTAATGCAGCTTTAGGGGCCCTATTGCGACCCCCGGTGGAGATGCTCTTACAGTTGCAAACATTGGTGGCTGCATGCTGGTGACCTCTCTTGCCCCTCGGCCGAAGATTTATTTTTGCAATGTTAATATTCTGGCAACGGTGTGTTTTCCCGGCCCACTCTGATTTTACATGCATTTTTTTGCATAGTAGGAGAGTAAGAGTTTGCTGGCGGGTCCATAGTGAAAAGGATCTGTATCTGATCAAGTACACCTAATTGTCACGGTGTTGCAGCTACAGTATTAGCAATCATGCTAAAGTCCAACAGTGCAGCTCTTCTCCATGCGGCCAGTCCAAGGAACATGCATAGACAGTGGTGATCTGGTCTCTATTCACATGAGATCTATTCTTGCCCTATCTAGCCAGATTCATATTTACACAAAGGTGTGTGCTATTCCTGGTATCTTGCCTATTCTAATGAACATCAATATGGTGACGTCTCATTTTACTTCAGTTTCAAACCAGTTAACCTGCCTAGTATTTCTTAAAATACTTGCACTGAAAAATGCTACAATACCCCTTCTCAAACAGAACAAAATCTGATGTCGAAGTAATTGTGTCCAGGGCTCCAGGCAGAATCGCAAGATAACTGACTTTAACTGTCAGATCCTAGTACATGTCAAAAAGGCTGTTTTTTCTTTAAAAGAAAAATTGGCATCCATGCATGATGTCATCTGACTACATTTGACATGATCCACACATACAAAGGCCGTCTTTCTATTTCATCTCATAGCTAATGTGGATAATCTCTATCTCATCGTTTCTCCCATTTTTCTTTGCGTATTTATTATATGCATGATCTATCCAGTCAAACATAGATCTTGACCTTCCAGTGACCACAAATGCAGTGGGCCACAAGTGGGATGGAGAAAGGTCATGTGACGACGTGCTCGTAAAATGTCCCTGCAAACACACCATTAAAGCAGCTAGCTCGCCATATATGGAACAGAATCTTCCATGGTATTCAAAATTTCACAGCCGATCCCTACAGGACAGGAGAGCAGATTGTTTTCATCACAAACTGCATATGTGTTTGTGCCATCTCTTTGTGGTTTATGACTTGTTTAATGCTCAGGTTCCATGCCTTTTACTACCTTTTGGCCCTCATCAAGCTAAAGCTGATGTTCAACTAGGGCAGGTGCACTGCGTTAGAGTCGTCGGTCATTAGGCCGTGCACACCTGCATTGATGCGCATGCATATATTACTTTCAGGTTATGGCATGCATCTGGTAGGCATCCCGAGCTAGACCCTGAGCTACGTCGCCTGCAAGGTTTGTTACTCTGAAATGGTTCTGTGCTGCATGAGGTGTGCCCTGTTTGGGCTAGTTTGACTGAGACAACCTGGTGCTGGGAAAGCATCACAGAACGGGAAGTGGAAAAAGATAGATCGAGGTGCTTGAGTACTACTGCACAGCAGAACCTTAGGTTGATCTCCTTGGCAAAAAAAGTAATAGCTTTTTATGTGCTGCATGGGTTTCTCCAAGCTCACCTCTTCATGTTTTTCTGGTTCATAATAGTTTATGTCCTCACCTCTCCTTTTGTGGAGAGTTGCCTTGATTTTATGAATCATGATTCATAATCATTTAAAGACAAACTTCTTTCCTTGTCTCAAATCCCAAGTACTGGAAGGAACATGCACCAACTTTCATGGTCGAACTATAGTGGACAGATACATGCATGAAGGTGGTGTAGTGAACCAATCCGTCCATCTTGGAGTCAAAAGTAGAAGCATGAAACTATGTTCAGCATTTCAAGGAGGTGGAGATTGAAATCCATGGAATTGCTTTGTTCTCTTGCACATTGATAAGACATTAATGGAAGCTGGTGCCGCAGCAGCCTTGCATCACGCTCATGCATGCAGTCCAATAGCTGGGGGGAGCAGTATGAAATTGATGCTGCATCAAAAGAGGATACTACTACCCATCAGTGGAGGTAGAGTTTTGTTACTTACTTCTCCTATATATACATACATATTTTATTCCTCTCTCTTCTTTTACTTCTTCCTTTGTGAAGTCCTCAGAGAGGTCACGGGCCTGCCTTGAAACATGTAAGTTATTAACACAGAAAGTGACTTTCGGGAAATACACATCTGAACATGGGACATATGCCCCGTTTTGAAAAAACATATTTTCACATGCTAAAATATTTTGAAAAAAATTCCGGGCATGCACATCCACATAATATGGCGGCGCAAAAAGTTTCGTCAATAAATGATCATTATTTTAGTCAATGTGAAAAAGACAAAAGAATGTCTCAAACAAGTTTTTTTTCCAGCACAAAAATTTGTCTTTTTTGCGCCGCCAAAACAAAAGTTTTTTTTCCACAAAACTTTATGCCGCACATATATTTAGGTGAGATGTACACATAATTTTTTTTTCGGATTTTTACACATTTTAAAATCGTGTTTAAAATGCATTTTAAAAAAAACAGGGGCAGATGCCCCTGAGTGCAGAAAGTGCACTCTTAGTGACTTTCCCCCTTTCTTCCAGGGAGCTCCCGAACAGTACTTTGAGAGTCTTCTTCGTCTTTTTCGCTGCGTCGCCGGCTCGCGCCTTGTTCTTCTCCGGCGGTGCTGCCGCTCGGCGTGGACATGGTGGCGTAGCTTGGCTTGTATATACTAAGTTTAGGTCTAGTTTTAGCTGCTATGCTAGTCTTGCCGATATGGCGTTGTCTGAGAGTAGGGTACTGGATCTTGGCGACCAGATCCACCGCCCCGTGGCCTTCTTCTTCCTTGCTGCAGCTCGCCGGTGGCAAGCAGGCGACGTCGACGGAGGCGCGTATCTCTCTAAATAAGGTACGCAAAGGAAGCTTTGAGCTGGGGTTTTCCGGCCGGCCCCAGTCTTGGCATGTTCTTCGTCTTCTTCATGCTGTGCTCTGGAGGTCGGAGATGGTGATGAAGAGGAGATCTGGCGGCTTCCATAAGGCTGAACCCCTAGTTTTTTGCTGCATCTTTTTCGATCTGTCTCCTCTGGCTAGTGGCAAGAAACCAGAGTTTGATGGCGGACTTGTGCATCCTGTTCGGCGGTGGAAAGCTAGGTTTTCTGGAACTTCTGGAGCGGAAACGTTGGTCTTGCTTTGCCGCAGTGGGTGCGGAAAGAGAGAAAGGCGATTTCGTTCTGGTTTTCCGCAGGGAGATTTGACTGCAAGCTACGGAGATCATCAACGGCGGCGAGCTATTGCTGCTGTTATCCCTGGTACATGGAGCCACTCCGTGCCCTGGCAAATTGTTTGCCATGGTGTCTTCAACCTCCAGGCCAGAGTGCCATTGCGGAGGCCCTTCTCCAGCTCCGCCGCGGCAACGAACGTCGCACCATCTCCAAGTGGTATCGTCCCCGGCGATGGCGTCGATGGCCGCTGCGTCGAGTTGCCCATTTCCGGTGGTGAAGGATCTGATTGCACTCCTATTTCTTTAGGCAAGGTCCTTTTCGTAAAGTCCAAGGACTTGGTTGTAATTTTCTTTTACTTTGGGGTCCTTGATGTAATTTGTAACTCCACCGAGTAATGCAGTCTGGACCCTTCGGGGTTCTTCTCCTTGTTAAAAAAAAACACAGAAAGTGTCCTCCTTTCTTTGCAAACAAAACATCTCTGCATGAGCAGTGCAGGTAGGAAAGTGATGGACTGAGGGGTGTAGAACAATTTGGTCACTAAATAACATGGGGATACCAGTCAGTAGTCAGTGCACAGCGTACCATATATGCTTCTCTTGTCCGCAGAAGATTTATGTATAACTGCTCTAGACTTTATGTTTTCCTCCCATTATTGCAGCCTTATTTGTTTGAATTAATTTATGGTTCGTGCATGCATTTATACCTCCTTTTTGTGTATGTGTAATTCGATAGCCTGAGTTTCAATACTGTGATATCCCGTCAAATATAGTGCTTTTGTCTATAAATGTAGAGACACTCCTTAATTTCGTAATTAGTTTTTGGACATGCCTTTGTAAAATTAGCACCACCTGCAAAATCCATGCTAACATCTTTCGTGCATAAATTACAAATATATATATTGAATTGCAAGAATATATGTCTTTCTTAGTTTCCTAAAGCTTTTGTTATGTATGGATAAGACCTAGAAATTAGAGCAATACTCTAGCTGTTGTAGCTACGAAGGTGGCCCGATGTGTGCTCTCGTCCTGTGTCAGCCATTTGCAACTAAGATTTTTCATTTTGTCATGTCTTGGATCACGGACACCGGGAGTAAAGGATACCCCTTTTTTTGGTTCGGCACGAGGCGCGAAGGAGGCTGGGAGACGCCAACTTCCGGGAGAACCTCGTCGAGACCTCCGATCTACGTACTAGCAAGCAACACAGAGACACAAAGAGTTTACCCAGGTTCAGGCCGCCCGGAGGCTAAAAGCCCTACTCTTGCATGTCTGGATTGAGTGGTTCATCATGGTGTGGCTTATAGAAATTCTCTATAGCAAATTAGTGTGGGATGTAAAATACACATAGAGGAAAAAAAAGATCATAGGGTTAATCCATTTTTGCTAGTTGAGTGGAAAATACGAATTAGTGTTCTTAGGTCGATTTAGTTCGGGGAAAGGGTAAGGAGGTGGTTGCGGGTAAGAACCCGGGAGGTGTTGGCTAGAGGTTGAAGACGAGCAGATCATTTCCCGGAGGAGATCACCTCTCGCTTATACTATTCCCGTCTGGTGCGCTACCTAGCCTAGCCTCCGACTCTCTGGAATTCCTTCCTCTCTCTCTCCCTCAGTCGCCTCGGTCCTCCTTTTATAGGCTAAGGGGATCCCACAAGGGCACCTTTGAGGGCGGAGGTGTTTTAGGCGGGAAAACCCCTCCGGGTTCTTCTTATGGGACGACGTGGCCTCTTCTCGTCCAAGTATTCTTCTGAGGGAGGTTAGGTGCGGTCGCCCACCTTTTGCAGGGCGAGCGGACAAATGCTGACACCATTACCGACCGTGTCACCGCGCGGCGCCTCCATCTTCTTGGCGCCCAAGTCTTCTAGGAGCTTCCAGCAGGGGCTGGCAAGCTTATCCTCTTCGCTTGTACGGAGGCTGGATCCCGGGGATGAGCCTGGCCTCCTGTCGGGCGTCCGGGTCCCCGGGACCTCCGCGTCGTCTACCGGGTTGAGGGTGACCCAGGAAGGCCACCCGGTCCTTAGTCGTGGTTGTCGATGCCGTTCTTGCCTAGTTGCCATGGGGCAGATGGGAGGCCCATCTGCCAGTGTTGAACCCTTGCCTTGTTCGCCTTCTTGGTGGGTCCACTGGTGGTGGACCCACTTTGACCGCATAAGAGGAACCCCATGTTCCACTGTTGCGACAGTAGACCCCGGGCATAGTCCCGGCGGGCACGTCCTTTTGCTGCCAGGGCTATGACCAAAAAAGTCAAAGTTACCAGTGGACCCACTTTGACCGCATAAGGGGAACCCCGTGTTCCACTGTTGCGACAGTAGCCCCCGGGCATATTCCCGGCGGGCACGTCCTTTTGCTGCCGGGGCTATGACCAAAAAAGTCAAAGTGGGTCCTCGGCGTCTTGTCTTGACCGTCCCGTTCCATCTGTCAGGGAGTGGGTGCTTGGAGTTACCCGCTTGGGGGAGTAACTGCGCCTGCCTCCTCGATTCTCGGAAACGGAGAAGACGAGGCGACTGCCGTTGAAGGCGCAGCCGAGCCTTCTTAAAGGCGGGGGTGCCCTTCCCGAATCTTCAATCATCTTCCTTCTTCTTCTAGTTCCACACCCCAGCAGAGCCGAGCGTGTCGATGGCGAGTGCCAGGAGAGGAGCTGGATGCACCCGTTCTTCCTCAGCGGTGGTGGAGGTGGCCTCTAGCAGCCGTGGGAGGGCTGCTCCCCGAGGTCGAGTGGGGCATGGTCGCGGTGGCGGCCGTGGTCGTGGTCGTGGAAGCCGTGGTCGCGGAGGTCGTGGGGCTGGAGGCTTTCCAGTCCCTTCTTCCCGGAGTATGACCCACTCCGGCTTCCCTCCGTTCAAGTTCGTCGTGGATCTGAACAGCAGGCTGCGCAGCCGGCTCCATCTGCCAGACTCCTTCGCGGCGGCGGTGGACTCAGACGACGGCCGGCCCACCGGCTTCTGGTTGCAGGTGGACGGCTGCCCCAACGGCCCCTGCTGGGTCGAAGTGGAGTACACCGTCGACGACTTCATGCTCCTGGGCCTGGGATGGAAGGCGTTCACACGCTCCCGTCACCTGACCCGGGGGCAGTACTTGGCGTTCGAGTATGACGGAGACGCGACGCTCTCCGTGAAGATCTTCCGCGCCGAGGGAGGACGCGTGGACTGCTGCGCGGAGAACGATAGCAGCAGCCGTAGCAGCGGCTTCGGCGACGAGGATGAGGATGAAGATGAAGAAAACTCCGTCCGCGTCAAGGTCGAGGGGAGCTCGCCTTCCTAAGGACGCGTGGGGCGGCTCCGTGGCAGCGGCCCCGAAGATGTCCATGACCTCCTTCTTGGCGGCCTCGTCGACGTACTTCTGGAAGTAGCGCCTTCTGTTGTGTGACGGTGCTCCTTGTT
This sequence comes from Puccinellia tenuiflora, assembly GCA_012064385.1. Taxonomy (NCBI): domain Eukaryota; kingdom Viridiplantae; phylum Streptophyta; class Magnoliopsida; order Poales; family Poaceae; genus Puccinellia; species Puccinellia tenuiflora. The sequence goes on from QRDG01000690.1 coordinate 149,236, forward strand.
CGTGTAGGAGCCAACCTTTTCTGTAAAATTAGGTCCTTTTGTAGCTCTTGAGATGATGAAGAACTTGTATCCTGGATGTCGTTTGGCCTTCAGGTTGAATTGGTGTGAATGAGAACGGGTTTCTTGCAAAACGCGCCCCGATTACTGCACCAGTCGTACCGCCGTGGGGTAGGTGGGGAGTGAAAGGCCTATAAAAGGCTCTCCAGCCCCCAAGCTCCTCAGCACTTCCTGACTCTTTTCATTTCCTTGCTTCTTGCTCTCTCCGCCCCTCCATAGATCGCAGAGCAATGTCTGGGGAGGCAGAGATGTCCTTTTCCGGGACGTCGACGGCGGCGTCCGTGTGTCTGGCGCGGCAGAGGCACCCAGGGAAGCTGGGGCCCGTGCTGCTGGAGAGGAATAGGTGGCGTCGCGCTCCGCCCTCTCCAAGTGCATTTCGCGCCTGGCGGCCATCTCTGGTCTCGTGGCTCAGGAGGAGGCCCGGGTGCGCGCCCTTTGGAGGGCTCAGCTTCTGGCGGCCTTAAGGGAGAAGACTGTGGGGGATCCCGGGGGTGCCCGCGCTCTGGTCTGAGCTCGAAGTCATCGAGTAGATAAGCGCTGGGGCTCCTTTGACCTTCGCACCCTTGAGTACCGGTCTTGATCCTGACCGAGTTCGCTCCTTGTCGCAGGCGGACGACGATGCCATGAGCGAGGTGGCAGTAGATATGCTCTCCCTGTTCCGCTGCTTGGCGCCAGGGCGCGCAGGGATGCCATGAGGCGCCTGAAAGTCCTTCCGGGTTCCCTCTCTTTCCCCAGGCGTCCCCGGGAATTGAGAGTTCTCCCGTCAGGCATGAAGAAAACAAGGACGCGCAGCTAGGAGATCTAGCCCCGAGCTGGCCTTAGCAGCATAGGCTTAAGTAGTTGCAGAACCGAATGTAAATTCAGAATTGTAATTCAGAATGTAAATTCGGATGAATGAAACCCTAGACTCAACTCCCGGGGTCATTTCCAAAATCTTCCTTTGCACTAACGCGCTGTCGAGTTTTCAGAGGAGGCCTCTTAGGTGCCAAGCACTCTACCTGCGCGCATCCCAAATGTGTTGCTAAGATGCTAACACGGCAGACGTACCCCTAAGGAGGACTATACCTTCCGGGAGTCCTTCTCCACTGTCCTCGGGTACTAGGCCAGAGGGAAACGAACCGTTCGCCGGGGTGGACGCATACCCCCGCAAAGGCTCTCATCAACTGTCTAGCATGCGCAGGTCGATAGTATATTGATTCCGAGAGAGATATTATGCCTAAGTGCAGGATGCAGATGCAAGGATTTGGCTGATTTTCTACCGCATCCTCGATCCACCCTGTCCTTCCCGGTTACCCAACTCCTTAGCCGTGTTCCGCCGCCTGATCCTGTCCCGGGAAGGAGCTGCACACAGCAAACTTTCAGTAAGAAAAGAATGGACCCTCTCTTCTACCATGTTAGCGTGTTATCCGAAGCAAACGACAAGCACATGTGATAGTGCATTTCTGTGATGAAGTTCGTCTCACCACAACACTGCCCGATTTCTCCTTTCCGCGGCCGTACGGCATGATCGGGCGGAAGTGCCTATCCGCGAGGCCACTCGCAGCGCTTCAACCTGTCAGCCACCGGCACATATCAACCCCCTGCTTACGGGTTGCTAAGGATAACACGCTTGCATGCAAGAATTGAGGCTCACGGAATTGAAATCACTTATCTTTTATTCCCTTGGCGACGATTCTTACACCCTATTACAGAACACTAGCCCCCAGGGCGTGCTTTAATGGATTCGACATTGGGTGATTCATGTTCGTAATTAGGGGTAGAATTTGCGAAGATTCTCGATGTTCCAGGCATTGCCCTCCAGCCTGCCTTTCTCGTCCTCCAGGTATACCGCTCCGGGTTTCAGGGTATGAGTGACCCGATAGGGTCCTTCCCACTTGGACGACATCTTGTTCATGCCTTCCATTTTTTGCTTTTTGCGGAGTACCAGGTCTCCGGGTTGCAGCTCCCGCGAGCGAACATGACGACTGTGGTATCGACGGAGTCCTTGCTGGTACCGAGCTGACCGTAAGGAAGCTCGGCACCTACTCTCTTCCAGCAGGTTTATGTCATCGATCCTTCGCTCTTCTTGCGTGTTTTCATCATAGGCGAGCACCCGGGGGGATCCATGCTTTAGCTCCGTTGGCAGGACAGCTTCAGCTCCATAGACGAGGAAGAAGGGTGTTTCTCCAGTGGCTCTACTTGGTGTTGTTCTGAGGGATCACAGTACGCTTGGCAGTTGATCAATCCAATGCTTTAGCTCCGTTGGCAGGACAGCTTCAGCTCCATAGACGAGGAAGAAGGGTGTTTCTCCAGTGGCTCTACTTGGTGTTGTTCTGAGGGACCACAGTACGCTTGGCAGGTGATCAATCCATTTTTTCCTTTATTCTCGAGCTTGTTAAAGGCTTTGGTCTTCAACCCCTTGAGTACTTCTGCATTGGCTCGCTCTACTTGACCGTTGCTTCTTGGATAGGATACCTAGGCGAAACACACCTTTGTCGTGGTGGCGTCAACGACATGTCCGTCGGAGATGGAAAAGATATGGAGCAAGGCGACGATGGTGCTCGCGCGGGATTGGGTCACAAGCACGGCAAACACACGCAGTGTACCCAGGTTCGGGGCCCTCTTGAGGAGGTAACACCCCTATGTCCTGCTTAGTTTCTCTCTATTGCTTGATCACAAGAATTCGGGCTACAATGGTGCTCCTGGAGCTGTATTCGGGTGAGGCCGGCTTGGCTACTTAGCCGGCTAGAGGTGGAAGAAGGTGGCGATGGTCTATGTCTCTATTCTGTGGCTAGCCTTGTGTGTGTATGTTCTACCTCCCTCTCGCAGGGGGCTCTAGCCCGCCTTATAAAGGCAGCGGGCTAGGGTTTAGGTTTACAAGGATGTTACAAGTCTATCTATCTCTGGGGATCCAAACCCTAGGGCTCCCTCCTCTGTGGGAACCCAGCCTGCTGTCCCACTTTATATAGGCAGCGGGCTGGTGACCTAGGAAGCTTGGTGGAGGTTGCCTTGTCACTGTCTTTGGGGTATCCGGGTATGATATCCCCGACACTAGCCCCCGAGCACGTGGAGGCTTTGCTGCTTGCTGGGAAGGCTTCACGAGCTTCCCCTTGTCTTGATTGTCGTGGACGAAATGCTGAAGTCGGAGCTGGAGCCGGCTGAAACTGGAGCTGGAGTCAGAGCCGGCTGAAGTCAGAGCTGGAGCCGGCTGAAACTGGAGCTGGAGCCAGAGCCGGCTGAAGTTGGAGTTGAAGCCGGATGAACTTGGAGCCGGCTGAAGTTGGAGCCGACTGAAGTTGAAGCCGGATGAAGTTGGAGCCGGATGAAGTTAGAGCCGGATGAAGTTGAAGTCGGATGAAGTTGAAGCCGGATGGAGTTGAAGCCGGATGAAGTTGAAGCCGGATGGAGTTGAAGCCGGATGAAGTTGAAGCCAGATGGAGTTGAAGCCGGATGGAGTTGAAGCCGGATGAAGTTGAAGCCGGATGCAGTTGAAGCCGGATGGAGTTGAAGCCGGATGAAGTTGAAGCCGGATGGAGTGGAAGCCGGATGGAGTTGAAGCCGGATGGACTTGAAGCCGGATGGAGTTGAAGCCGGATGTAGTTGAAGCCGACTGTAGAACTTGGAGTTGGAGCTGGCTGCAGAACTTGGAGTTGGAGCCGGCAGCCCGTGGAGCCGGCTGTAAAAGTTGGAACCGGCTCAACTCGGAACGGGAGCCAGCTGAAGACTACAGGGCGGGGGCGATGGCAATGTGGAGCCCCCGAGTTTTTCGAAGAGGGCGATGGCGAGGTCGAGCCCCCGAATTTCGCGAGGAGGGCGATGGTGATGTCGAGCCCCCGAGTTTCGCGAGGAGGGCGATGGCAATGTCGAGCCCCCGAGTTTCGTGAATAGGGCGATGGCGATGTCGAGCCCCCGAGTTTCGTGAAGAGGGCGATGGCGATGTCGAGCCCCCAAGTTTCGCGAAGAGGGCGATGGCGATGGCGAGCTCCCAAGTTTCGCGAGGAGGGCGATGGTGATGGCGATGTCGAGCCCCCGAGTCGGCCCCACAGTGGGAGCCAAATGTTGTCCGGATTGAGCGACGGCCGACTGCAGGTGGAGCCAGCCTAGGGACCCACTAGCCCCCGAAGTTGTTGTCGTGGTATTGTCAAATCTGGCTGGGATAGGGGTGCCATCCGGCTAGGTATACACGCCGACGGTAGAGAGAAGACGTGGGGGGAGGAACGTTGCGGGATTCCGGTGACGGGATTACACACAGTTTACCCAGCTTCGGATCACACGACGGTGACGTGATCCTACGTGCTGCTATAAATCACTATAAGGCAATATACGCCGATTATAATGATGTTGTGTGTATAGCCTTGGTTGTATGAGGCTGTGGAGATTCTGCCCTAAGGCTCCCGTAGGCCGGCTTATAAAGGTGGTCAGTCCTAGGGCTTACAAGGATGGCTTTCCTTGTAAGCCAAAGACGTCCTATTTCCTTATGCCGGTAGACTTTCCTTGTAAGCCCTAGGACCGGCCACCTTTATAAGCCGGCCTACGGGAGCCTTAGGGCAGAATCTCCACAGCCTCATACAACCAAGGTTGTACACACAACATCATTGTAATCGGCATATATTGCCTTATAGTGATTTATAGCAGCACGTAGGATCACTCCACCGTCGTGTGATCTGAAGCTGGGTAAATTGTGTGTAATCCCGTCACCGAAATCCCGCAACGTTCCTCCCCCCCACGTCTTCTCTCTACCGTCGGCGTGTATACCTAGCCGGATGGCACCCCTATCCCGGCCAGATTTGACAATACCACGACAGCTGTCGAGGTCCTGCGGCTCCGGCGGGAGGGCCTCGGCGGGTTAACACAAAAATAGTCGTGCGAGAAACAAAGTTACTCATTAGATCTCGGTATATAAATTATACGGTGATTTAAGCTTTTGTGGACTTTTATGCCAACTCGGTTTGGTCCGAGCCCTTTAGATCATTCGCGTGCACTTCACCGTCCCGGCTTGTGCTCTTGCCGGCTGGTCGTCTGGCGATATTGTAGCCAGATGCGAAGAGTTGGCCATGCGGGATCATGCACACTACTTAGACTTTGGGGATTGGGTTCAAGCGAACCAACATTTAAAAGAGAAGACGATCGGTTCATCCAAGTTGTTTCCTCCTTTGATGTCTTTCGTGTGGAGGCGACCTCCAGCTTGTTCTCCTCGCCGGCCTGGACCGGGCGCGAGGAGTTAACCGTTTGGTGTCGTGCACACTACTAAGCCGATCTCGGGAAAAAGCGCTTGGGCTAGCGAAGAAGAGTGCGTCTAGATTGTCCAAGACATTTCCTCCTTTGACGTTTTTCGTGTGGAGGCGACCTCCAACTTGTTCTCCTCGCCGGCCTAGACCGGGCGCGAGGAGTTAACTGTTTGGTGCCGTGCACACTACTAAGCCGATCTCGGGAAAAATCGCTTGGGCTAGCGAAGAAGAGTGCGTCTAGATTGTCCAAGACATTTCCTCCTTTGAAGTTTTTTCGTGTGGAGGTGACCTCCAGCTTGTTCTCCTCGTCGGCCTGGACCGGGCGCGAGGAGTTAACCATTTGGTGCCGTGCACACAACTAAGCCGATCTCGGGAAAAAGCAGTCTGGGCAGAGCCGGACACGAGAAGCAAAGATTTTGTAAAAAGGCGGAGAGATAGCCCCCGAGTGCTTCTCGGGACTGTCCACTTTGGTGCGCGGTATGAGAACATATGGGACGATACTTACGTTCAATTGTTTGCGTAGTCGTAGGAGAGGTGTTGCAGTCTGGAAGCCGAACTGCCAGGGACAGCCGGCTTGATCGTAGCCGGCCTGGCAGCCGGGTGGAGTTGGAGTCTTCTCCGCCGGCTGGCGGCTGCCCATTCTTACATTTTTTTAGCAGATGGCCCTTTCCCCCTTTTTTTCCTTTTTCTTCTTTTCTTCTCAGCCGGCCCATTCCCCTTTCCTTCCTATTCCACCGAACGACCAGCTGGATAGCGGAGTAGTGCGCGGGGCACCGGAGCGGAGCCGGCCAGAGGCGCAGCTGGCGGACGGGCGGAGCCGGCGTCAGCCATCGAGGGCGGCCGGACGCGCACGTCGACAGGAGGGAGCCGGGCAGAGTTGCGGAGCCGGCAAGCGCGGAGCTCGAGCGGAGTTGGCCAAGCACGGCCGAAGAGGCGAGGCAGTCGGCTCGGGAGTGGGCTTGGTCCGGCGGAGGGAGAGGAAGCAGGGCACTGGCGGGACGCGGTCGATTCCGTCGACTGGGAGCGTCTCAACACGAGTTGCTCGATGGGGGGGACGAGGGGAGCATCGGCTCGGCGCGGGCGCGAAGGAAGGAGCTGGAGCAGCGAGCAGACGCGGTCGAGCTCGGGGAGTAGCTGGACGGAGCGATCGGGTAATGGAAGCCGGAACAGCACGGGCAGAACCAGCCGGTGGTGGAGAAGAGGCCGGCCGCGGCCGCGGGGGCGCGAGGAGGCATGCAGCTGCACGGATGAGCGGCTTGCGGGCGGGGCAGTTGCAGCGAGAGGAGTTTGACGGCGCGGAAGAACTTGACGGCATGGAGGCGCAGATGACGGAGCGCAGGACGGAGGAGGCCGAGGCCGGAGCTCGGACGGTCGCACGCGCGGGCGCGGGGAAGACGACCTTGGCGTTTCTGGCTATCGATCCCTCCGGCTATCTTGGCGTGGATGAGGCTTCGGTTTGATTTCCGGCCTTGTATGTCCTCTACGGTGGCCATGGCGATGGTTTGGTGGAGCTACAAGCTCTGATCATGGAGGACCATGGAGGTGCTACGGTGGTTGGTGAATGAAGGAGAGGGAGATTTTTCCAGATCCAGATCGGGAGGGTGCCAAACCCTAGGGCTCCCTCCACTGTGGGAACCCAGCCTGCTGTCCCGCTTTATATAGGAAGCGGGCTGGTGACCTAGGAAGCTTGGTGGAGGTTTGCCTTGTCACTGTCTTCGGGGTATCCGGGTATGATATCCCCGACAACCTTGATTCCCATTTCTTCGCAGAAGTTGAGGAAGGCTTGACTGGTGAACTAAGTGCCGTTGTCGGTGATGATTCTGTTTGGAACTCCGAAGCGGTAGATGATCCCTTCGATGAACTTGATGGCGGCCTGAGCCGTCTGACCTGGTACTGGCATCACTTCTACCCATTTTGTGAACTTGTCGATGTCCACGAACAGGTACTCATGTCCTTCGACAGACTTTGGCACCTTGCTGACGATGTCCAGCCCCCCAGACCGCGAACGGCCAGGAGATTGGTATTGGTTGAAGCGCTTGAGCCGGCTGGTGCATGTTCTTCGCGTAGTACTGGCAAGCTTCGCAGGTCTTGACTAGCTTCTCCGCGTCGTGAAGTACTGTTGGCCAGTAGAACCCTTGGCGGAAGACCTTCCCCGCCAGTGATCTTGATGCCACGTGACTCGAGCACGTGCCCTCGTGTATGTCCTTCAGCAGTTCTTGGCCTTGTTCTTGCGGTATGCATCGCAGCTTGACTCCGTTCTCGCGTCGCCGGTAGAGCTCGCCGTCAATTAAGACGTAGAGCTTAGCCCGGCGGGCCACCCGCTCGGCCTCGGGGTTGTCTTCCGGGAGGACGTGCTCCACCATGTACTTGACGATGCCTTGGGCCCAGGGTGGGTGGGTTCGTTCGACCAGCAGTACCGCTTGGGCATGAGGAAGCAAAGCTTCTTCTGCCGCGGGCACTGCCGGGTCTTGAGCTTGCGGGCTGGCTACCCGTGTTGTCGGTGTAGAAGGGTTGCCAGCCCCCGGCGTTGATGCATACCTTAACTTGAGCCTCTTGGGAGAGATTGAAGGCTACCGGAGCACCTCGATGTATAACCCGGGAGGCACTGGCTCCCGCTTGGACGCCAGCTGCGACAGATCATCCGCGGATGTGTTCTCCTCCCGCGGGACATAAACAGCTCTGAAGCTGCTAAAGCGCCGCTAGAGTTTCCACACTTCCTCGACGTATGGCGCCATCTGAGGGCAAGCGTACTCCTTGTTGACTTGCTTGATGACTAGCTGAGAGTCACCCTTGATGACGAGCTTGCCGATGCCGAGACCAATGGCAGCACGAAGTCCCGCGAGTAGGCCTTCGTACTCCGTCGTGTTGTTTGAGATGTTTCCTTGATGGTGCATCTAGACGACGTACTTGAGGCAGTCCTCTTCCGGGTCGTCGAACGCCGTCTCGGTCCACTCGGCTGTGAAGTCAGCCAGTGCTTGGATCTTGACATTGTTCGTGTGCTCGAATTTGAGACCGAAGCCTTGAAGTTCCATGGCCCACGCTGAGATGTGTCAAGTGGCCAGCGGGTTCTCCAAGGGGCTTCTCAGATTGTACTTGGACACCACCGTGATCGTATGCCCTTCGAAGTACGACCTCATCTTGCGGGAAGCAATGAGGATCGCTAGCAAAAGCTTCTGCATCATGGGATATCGCTCTCGGGCGTCGCACAACACCGAGCTGATGAAGTAGACCGGATGCTGCACCTTGCGGGTTGCTGAGTCCTTGGTAGGCTCGGTGTCCTCCACGTCCTCGGCGCCCCGGGGTGTTGTTGAAGTAGCCCCTGGCAGGGCTGCCTCGGAGTGGATCCCTTCGTCTCCCGCGATGTCGGGTTCGATGATGATGGGAGGGGTTAGGGTGCTGGGATCTTTGAACCCCTGGTCGCCCGACCGCCTCTTCTTGCTTGATTGCCCCGGGAACGGATCCCCGGGACGCTTGCCCTTGCTCGACTTCTTCGGAGGTGCATCGCGCTCTGCTACCAGCACAGCGCTAACCACCTGGTTGGTGGCTGCGATGTACAGCAGCAAAGGCTCCTTCTCTACTGGGGCCACGAGGACTGGCGGTGAGGCGAGTTAGCGCTTGAGGGACTCGAGAGCTTCCTCGGCCTCAGGTGTCCACTCCACGGGGCCCGATTTCTTGAGTAACTTGAAGAACGTTAAGGCCCGCCCTCCAAGCCTTGAGATGAAGCGCCCGAGTGCGGTGATGCACCCGTTGAGGCGCTGCACGTCCTAGACCCACCGGGGCGCCTCCATTCGTTCGATGGCCTTTGAATGGACACGGATGTCGCCTAGAGGGGGGGTGAATAGGCAATTTAAAATTATTACGGTTTAGGCTTGAATAAATGCGGAATAAAACTAGTGTTTAATTTATCAAGCACAAAACCTACACAAGCTAGGTTTACCTAAGTGCACCAACAACTTATGCAAAGAAGGATAAGCAACTATGTGATAGCAATATATATATATATATAACTTGAAGCTCGAGGGCTATCACAAAGATAATTGTATAAGTAAAGAGCTCGGGTATAGAAATAACCGAGACACGCGGAGACGATGATTTATCCCGAAGTTCACTTCCCAATGGAAGCTAATTTCCGTTTGGAGCGGCGCGGTGTTCACCAAAGTGAAACATCGAGTAGCCTTAAAATGGCACACCGTATCTCCCTCGTGTCCTACCACCAATGTGGCGAGGCACGAGTCACTATGTTGTCGTTGAGGTTGACAACTAGAACCTTCACAAGGATGAAGCACACTCCACAAGTTGGAGGGTCTCCACCAAATGCACCGAGACGCCAAGACTCGATGCACCAAGGCCGGGGCACACACCACAACTCAATTGGTGGCTCCCGGCAATGTCTTCGTAGTTACCAAAGCTCCAAGATGAACAAGGTTGAGCCACACTCCACAACTTAATTGGAGGCTCCAAACAAATACCGCGAGCCACCAAAACTCCGAGATACCAACAACCGTCTAGGGTACCAACGTGCCCTAGAGGAACAAGCTCTAGGGCACCCAAGCACCCAAGAGTAACAAGCTTCTAAACTTTAACTTCCACGAATCACCGTGGAGAACTCAAACCGATGCAATGGCAAGAACACACTAAGTGGTCAAGTCCTTCTCTCCCGAATCCAACCAAAGCAACTAATGCTAGGGAGGGATTTGAGAGGAAGAACAAATGAGAAACAGTAAGAAACTCCAAAGATCTAGATCCAAAGGGTTCCCCTCACTTAGAGGAGAAATCGATCGGTGGAAACGCAGATCTAGACCTCCTCTCTCTTTTCCCTCGAAAACTAGCAATAACTATTGGAGGGATTGAGAGATAGCCAAGCACAAGAGGGTCAACAATGGAGGAGAAAAATAGCTCAAGAAGTTGGCAAAAGGTTAGGGGTCACTTGGGGAAGAAGACCCCTTAAAAGGGAGGCAAAAAATCTGCCCGTTGAGGCAATTTTCGTGCAAGGCCGGCCAGGCCGACCACAGGCCGGCCATAGCCAGGCCATGATGGCTAGCCAGCAAACAGAGAGCCCCCGTCCATGGGGCCGGACATTTGGCCGGCCATGCCGGCCTAGCCAAAACGGCGAGACTAAATTGCAATATCTTTTGCATCCGGACTCTGTTTTCGACGATCTTGGGCTCGTTGGAATCACCATAATGAGCACTATAAGATTATGCAGAGAAACATCATAGTACAACAAGATATTATAATAACAAATGAGGAAAGGTTAAACCTCTCGCTTGCAAACCGGAACTGTCATATCTTTTGCAAATGAAGTCCGAAAGAGGTGAAACCAATTTTGTTGGAAAGAGGATGATAGTAGTTATCGTTGGAAATATTTGAAAACAATTAAGTAATAAATTCTCAACACACGTATGTGTGGATAATTTCTCAAGGAAAAACCGATAATATTTCTAATATCGAAAACGCAATGGAAGACGCATATGAAAACCGTTTTCGATGAGCTTGGCCTTGTAATGACAAGCACGACAAGCACCAAGACCACACCACGATAAGAAACAAATAAGAACCAATAAAGATGATGCCAATGATGCAAAGGTTTGAGCTCTCCACAACCAATACGCTAAAGCTCACTTGAGAGCCCCTCTTGATAGTACGGTTACCTATCCTAAAACCCAATCTCCCAACTACACCGCGAGACCGGTAAAATAGAAACCCTATCAAGATCATACATTTGCCTTGCGCATTCCACTTGAGCTAGATGATAATGATCTTGATCTCCTCTCAAGTGGATCACCTTTATTGATTACGCTCCGCTCGGTGAAGCCTCGCATGCTCCCCCATACACCAATATGGGAGAGACACTCTTTCTCATATCTTCACTTGCCCTTATCTTGTATGTTGATCAACTTGCACTTAGCCTTGATCAACATATAATCTTCTTCTTTTAGCCTCGACTCCAACATATGGAGTTCAAGCATTCCTTACGGACCAACACTATGAATATAACTCAAAGCACATATTAGTCCATCGAGATTGTCATTAATTACCAAAACAACATATGGGGGCAACCATGCTCTTTCAATATCCCCCATTTTGATAATTGATGACAATCCCTTTTAAGAGGGTTTATATAATGAATTAAGCAACCTTGCTAGACGAACACGCAAGGATGCCTGAGCATGAAAGGCAAATGCTTGAGAACCAAACTAATGCATAAAGTCAAATTCCCTTAAACCCTCTAAACTTCTCCCCGATTGACATCGATTGCCGAAATGGGAAGAAAAATTTAGAAGGCCAATATAATATGAGTTCCTCCACAAGGTGTGCATTTCTCAAGATATGAGTGAAATCAAATGCACATATCCAATGAAGAATATTTGGAGGAAATCGAACTATATGGAGGATCCAAAGATTGCAAATAAGATGAACACATTCTAAACATCTCCACAAAAGAGAAAGGCAATCAAGGAGATCCGAAAATAGAGTTCTAAATAAAAATGGAGAAGCTCCCCAATGTTCATACACTATTGTAGAGTGCACAAATATGGAATCCTCACTCCCCCAAAATCATCGAGAACACACAACAAGTGCAAGGGTGCAAAAACTAAAGCAAAAAATAACACTTGCACCAAAGATATGGTTGAGCCAAAAAAAAATTAAAAGATGCAATCATACGATAGGCCCAACCGAGATACAAAGAAGATCCTTTTTTTAAGGAAGAGATGTTCGCACGCTCACGGGTATCAATTGGAAAATGAAACCAATTGAAATGGCCAAAAGCTTGTGAGAGCACCTAGCCAATAAGAATCAACATACTCACCAAGGTAAGCATGAGATCAAAGATCTTCGACAATCACATGAGTGTGCAAAGATGCAAATAAAATTAAGATAAGCACTCATGGAACAAATTTGGAGCCACCAAAGAATTATAGATAAAAATCAAGGTAGCTCGAAGAAATAGGATACCAACTAAAAAGTGACCTCTCATATGCATAGGTTTCTAAGCAGACAAATCGTTGAAGATATACATCCACAAGGAAACATGTACATACAAAATGGTTCATGAAGGAGATAACAAGGTATCCAATGAGGAAGCCATAAATATACGAAAGAGATTAGGGTTTATTACTCTTGTGCCCCCCATTCCTTAGTTGTGCTCAGTTTTTCCCAGGTTTTAACATTTTGCTCACTTTTCCTCATTACCTTAGCTGAAACTCTCACGAATGCCCAAAGCGGACGTTTCCGTCTGGTCCGTTAACTCTGACGTGTGGGGCTGCGTGGGACTCTGATGGCTGTCGCTTGTTGGTGTGGGGCTGCATTTCTGTGGTTGGGCCGTTGTTGATAATCAATTGAGCCTGCTTCGACCGGATCAACCTTTTATGCATGCGCTGCTTTGGCATCGACGCAGCCTGGTATGCATGCATTGCTCGCCATGCACACATGCATTGACCTGCTCGCATGCATGCACGCCGGCACGCACACAAGCAGCACAAGCATCCACGAATGGCTTCTTCCCTCTCTGCTACGCCGTCGCGCATCGATGGCTCGATTCAGTCGCTCCGCCACGGGTCTGATTCACGCATGCACGCAGACACGTAGACTCAATTCATTTGCCACGTCGTTTCGCGCGTCGAGTCACGCACTCACACATTGATTCACGCATTGATGCAGTGTGTAAACGGTCAAAAGCCTAGGCTAGACACGGATCGACACCACGGCTCGATCCAGTGTGAAAAACGCCGTTTCTGTGTACCTCCCCTCTTCCTCTCCCCGGCTATTTAAACCACCGCTCGTTGCCTCTTTACACATCCATCTCATATGCGCTTCTTCCTCCCTTCTGTTCTTCACCGAAAGCCAAAGCTCACAGCAACGCCAAGATGCAGTACAACGGGCCAACTTTTCGCGAGCCGCCCACCGTGCCGGAGATTAGGTACCCCGCCGGAGTCGTTGTCGAGAACTCGCTCCGCGTGTGGGCGATCTCACGCTGGAGGGGTGGTCGTGAGCTTGCACACTGCTTCCTCCGTGCGGGCTTTGCCCACCTCCCATAGGGCTCGCCCATCATGTTCACCCTCCAGGAACTGCGTCCCCACTCCAACGCGCTGCCTGAGGGGCTCGTCGCCCACTTCACCAACAGGTTCGATGCCTACTATCTGTTTGGCCAGGTGTTTTGGTGTGGGTGCGAGTTCATCGCATTCACAACGTACAACATCTTCACCGACCTGGACAACATCTTCCCCACCGCCAACCGCATGCACAGGCTCCCGTACTATCTTGGTGAGGACGGACAGGAGGAGGAGTGAAGACGGCGGTGAAGACGGCGGTGAAGCCAAGCCACTGTTGCCCTAGCTAGTGCCGTAGCTAGGGTTTATTTATCTTTTTCTTATGTGTCGTGTCAGTCGTGAGGGTGTGTTGCCCTATCTATCTATCTATCTATCTATCTATCTATCTATCTATCTATCTATCTATCTATCTATCTATCTATCTATCTATCTATCTATCTATCTATCTATCTATCTATCTATGTGGTGTTATATTTAAGAACTTGTATTTCGCTTTATTTAATTAAGTTGTGCGTGTTATATTAATGGTGTGTTATATTTTACTTATTTTAGTCATGTGTATTGTTATATTTGTATTTTATTTGTCCCAAGTTTTTCCCACGGCTAATTAAAGTGGGAGAAACTAAACAAACTAACTAAAAATGAGAATAAGGTGTCAAAACATATTTATGAACTAAAAAAAGTAATCAAACTAAAAGGGTTCCCAACTAAAAGAACATATTGTGTTGCAAGTACACGGCTGCTAGTTTGTCAAAAAGGAAAAAGAAAGGAACGAAAAAACATTATTTTTTTTCATTTTTGGGAACCCTTTGTATTTTACTAGTTTGTCAACAAGCAAGAAAAGAGACGTCTTTTAAAAAGCACCTACGATTAAGGAAAACCAAGTAAATGAAAGCAAAAAAAAGAAAAATCCTCGAGGCAATAGAAGAGCTTGGGAAAAAACAGATTAATGAATGCTCTTTGAATCGTAGAAAGGGAATAAATCAAAAGCAAAAGGGCGAATGAAGCCGTCGTTCAAAAAAACAAAGGAACAGAGGCATCGCTTGTTTGTGGGCCTCATTTATCCTTTGTGGGCCTATCACAACTTGATTCTGTTTGGGGCCGAAAAGTTTTTTTTTCTACCACTAGGTGTAACTGACGAACTGAACAGAGGCATGGTTTTTCTCGCATTTGAGGCACACACTGAAATCCATCGCATTAAGCTTTCATGACATGGATTAAGGTAAACAGTAACAACAACCACACTGAAATTCGACCACTACTAGTTCAACTAACAAATAACAAATTATTTTTACAACACATGATAAGGCAAATGATTTTACTCGTCACATATATGTTTGATCTTCTGCAACTTAGCCCTCATCAGATCCCTGTCCTTCTCTGCCTTCTGCCTCAAAAACTTGTGCATGTTGGAAGTTGATGCATCCAGTTTGTTCTTCTCCTGTAGTTCAGCTCTTGCATCAAGAAGAGATTGTTCAACTTTGGCCTTCAGGGCTAGTGTAGCCTGTTTTTCCTCAACCTCCTTCTTCAGCTCATCTTGGGCATTCTTTAAGTCACGGTGAAGCTTTGTAATCTCATCTTGGTACTTCCACTTTGATTCAACAGCGTTTAAGGCTTCACGGACTCTAGCATCTTTGACGTCCCCATGCAGTTCCCACATCTTTATCAGGGATTTGGACAAATTTGAAATGTCAGGGGAGAGGAGAGGGACACGAGTGCGAGTGGACGACCGGCCCTCGAACAGCTACTTCACCAGGATTCGTGAACGGCCAATGAGGATGCAGAACCAGCATCGCGCGGATCACTGTTTGAAATCTGATCAGAACCGTCCATGCGATCCAACGGCGCGGAGACGACGCGCATGCCTGCCCATGAAATTCGTTCTAGAAGGCCATATCTGACGGGTGTAGTTTGGCCAAATTTGAAATGAGTCAACGGGATTATAAGGGTTTGACCAAATTTGAAATGACCATAAGTAATTCAAAAAAATCAAAAAAATAAAAAACCTTCGTAGTTCATCGGTTTACAAGACATTGTTACCAAAAAAATATAAACTTGGTATAGGGTCATTTTCATCAAAAACCATTTTCATGAAATTCAAATGCAAATGAGCATAAATAATAAAAAAAAAATAAAAAAATACAAAACCCGTGCACATTGCCGTCATATGTGACATGGTTATGATAAAAAAATATAAACTTGGTGTAGTTACATTTTCATGAAAAAGCTTCACACAAAATGAGCCATCAGGTATGTAACAGCCCTAACTTGGTAATGAAAAATACGAAGAATTTTTCCACTTTTTGCATTCTTGTTTGCATCATGGCATCTCTTTAAATTGCTTGTGTTAACAAACAACAAATGGGAAACCATAAAGAGAGGGAAGCCAAACCTTCCCAAAACTTTTACTTCTTGAAATGCAAGCTATGGTGCAACCCTTAATATGACAGGTGACCATATGGTTTAACAAGTTCCCCAAGTTCACCACTTTGCATAAGAACCAAATGGATGGTTTCCATTTTTGTTTCCTTTCTCCATAATCCTTACAATGTGGTTCATAGCTTTTGTGTTTTGTGAGCTATGCCACCTTGCTCAAAAGTCTAAAATAAATGTATGGTGAGCTTGTCTATCTGGTGGAGATGTTCCCAGAATTTTAGTATATTTTCTGGAATTGTTTTGATACCCAAATAGAAAGGGCATTTCTGTTTTGTTATGGTCCACCGGAACTACCGGTCTCTGGACCGGAAGTACCGATGCCCCATCGTCCTGTGTGGCGACAGTGGCGCGCACTGTCGCCATGGCCGCACGCCCTCACCTACTCCCCACACACAGCAGTGCCCCCCTAGGGTTAAGTGACCCCGTGACCCACACATGCTCCCCTCTCGCTCCCCACACCGTTCCCCACGCGCAGCACCCCCTAGCCCTAACCCTAGATCGGGCGCTGCCGTCCGCCGCCGCCGCCGTGGCTGCCGAGCACGTCGCCGCCAACTCCGGCCACCCCAGCGCGATTGAAGACCACCTTCGGCTCCGCCTCGTCGCCCTCGTCGTCCCAGCCGAAGGAATCGGCCGGAGCAGCTCGGACTCGCCGCCGGTCCCTCTTCTTCCTCCGCTCCAGCCGCCACCGTCGAGCTAAATCGTGGCCGCCCGCGATCGTCCCCGCACCCCGTCGTCGAGCTCATTGCGTTGCTGGTGAGCTCGCCGTCCTCCTAAGCCTTCTCGCTCGCCTCCTCCCCCTCCCTAGCGCCGAATCGCCGTAGCTCCGTTCGCACTCGCCGCCGGCCGTCGTAGTGCCGTCGCTCCGGCGACCCATTTTGGGCGGCGCCGCCACCGGTTGGTCGCCCTAGTCTAGGCGCGACCAAAGCACGCGCCCACGCAACCTCACGCGCACCAAATCGGCGCCCCGTGGTCGACACGCGCGTGGTCACCGCGCGCGCGCGCCGCGGCCATGCTCAAATCCGTTGGCCGGAAGTGATGTCGGTAGTACCGGTAAACCGGAAGTAGAAACGGTAGTACCGCTAGTTCCAGATTTCGGTACTGGACATTTGAGTTCTTAAGCGGAAGTAGCCCGGAAGTAGCACCGGCAGTACCGCCAAACCGGTACTACCGGGCACTTCACCGGAAGTACCGGAAATTCTCCTTTTTCGGTACTGGATGTTTCGAACCACACCCGGAACTGGAACCGGAAGTACCGCTAAACCGGAACTACCGGCCCTGTTACCGGAAGTTCCGGCAGCCTTTGTGACAAGTTTGGATACTTCATAACTTAATAACCGTTAGGTCAAAACTTGGGAATGTTATATCAACTTGACCAGCACTCTAAATGCAATCAAGCCATGTCACTATCACCTCATGATCACAAATACTTATTTGATGTTCTTCCTAGTTTGATAAAAGGCTTAAATTCAAATAATTAATTTAATTCGCTATTTATTCATCGGTGCTCCAAAAATTACAAATAAAGTACCAAATTGATCGCAATGACGAATCCTATCCATTCTTGTCATGTTCATGCATATTTGAGCCACCTCTCTAATAATTTGATAATTTATAAAGAATGTGGCCACTAAGGTAAATATGGGGTTGGTTCCAAATAATTGCACTAATTATTTGGCTCCTCATTTAAATTTGCTTTTAATTCATATAATAATATCTTTGCATCAATTTGACATGCCATCATGTGATTGAGCATTGCACCTTGTGTTCTTGTGATTTATGTGTTCCTTGTCTTTCCTTTTTTTGGGTATCGATAGATTCCGGAGTCGAGGGTCTCTCTACTTACCCCGACGAGCAGTACTACACGTCCGGGCAGCAAGGCAAGAGATAACCTAACCTTCTTGGCATCTAGCATCCTATGCTTTTATCAACTTATTTTATCCACCATAATATTGCATGCGGTTCAAATGTCTCTTGTGAGTAAATATTAGCATATCCTATTAATGCATGTTCTTCCCCGAGCCAATCACATGTATCCCTACCTATGAACCCTAGTGATTATGTGTTGGCCGGATACAAATATAATTATTGGAGATATGCTTAGCCATGCTTAGAAATGCTTAGTTGCATTACTAGTTATGTCCGTTGTTAAATTCCATAAATTATTGATGTTGATGGAATGATTCGGGCATGGTGGATAAATGTGATGCTTAATTAAATTGCTAAAGGCTTGGATGAGTTGCCCTCGGGGAGGGTGGTTTGCCTCATTCTTGCCGCCTAGGTTGGGAGTGCTTTTAGCTAGAACCAAGAACCGAGCGTGCTTCCATTGGTGGGTGTATGGGCGCCTCGCTGACCGAATAATTTGTGAGGGGCTTGTCAAGGGTCCTCTAGTTTGCTATTTCCATTTGCGCGTGTGTGGTGTGAGTGGAAAAGGAACGAGGATGGTGATGTTTAGGACGTGACGGTGGGGCAGGGCGCTGGGAGCGCTGAACCTGTCCTTCCGCCACTGATGGTCCTTGAATAAGCCTCATGCTTTGTAAAGGTCTAACCGCGCCCTCTCACCGGTCTTCCCCGGAAGAGGACCAACTAGGTGAGTTGGACGGTACCAATGGGTAAAATAGTACACCCCTGCAGGGTCTAATCTTTTCGAAAAGCCATGTCCACGGTTATGGACAAACTCTTGGGAAAGGCGGATTAGCTCATAGATAACTTTAACCTAATTGATATGGCAGCTAGAGGTTGCATAATAAACTTGTGATAAAGGTTCATTTCCTCGAGGGTGATTCGAGGGAGTGCCTTTGGTTGAGATGAGTGGTGATGGTTGTAAGTAGGTTCGTCGAGAACCGAAGATGAAAATGTTACTCTCTTACCCCTTTATGAAAAATACTCTGAGTAGACGAATGCCATGTGTCGTTTTATTTTTCGGTTTATTAAAACTAGCTTTATGCAAAAGAAATACATAAACAGCTTTAGAGCCTCCGTCAGTCATTGGGCCTATATCGCCCTACTAAACTTGCGAGTACATCGTACTCAGTCTCTCTTTGCTGCCTCTATATTTGTATTTCAGAGGAGGACGACACCGAGCAGCGAGGTGGGTTCTTCGTTGACGTCGACTACTAGACTGGGGTTCCCAGGTGGCAGCTTGGGACCGTGGAACAAGCTGGCTGGGATGATGTTTATTGTAGGCCTCTTAGGCCATATATTTGCCTCTTGTTGTTAGACAACACTACCCGCTTCCGCTTGTTGAAATGTTGGATCTGTGATCCTTTTGCTGTGTAATATTTGTATTCTTCTCATTATATGAGTTGCTATATGTTTTGTGTCGTACAGTCATGCAATGTGCCGGTTTGTTCCACAAGTCTCGATCTTTGTTTTATACATTGATGGTTGTGCCAAATACATAGCCTCTCTGTATAATTCCGGGGTCGGGCGCTACAAGGTACGAAGCTGTAAAGTGTTCGAAGGAGAGTGATCGACTGAAATGAGCTAGGGTATGACATTTAACATAGCAAAAAATGTCGGAATGAGGCATTTTTTGACACACTTGTGTATCCTGGTTGTAGAATAGTATTGACTAAGGGGTTTAGGGTTTTCGTTGAATAAAAAAACCATTTTTAATTTTTTCGTGTCAAAACATGCTTTTTTTTGTGAAGCAGCTACCAAAATGGTTCACCGAAAGAGAAACATCCAAATAGATAGAAAATAATAGACCACCTTATAAGTGCATTTAACCCTGGGTTTGGATATAAAAACATACTTAGGCATTTCAAACATTTCAGATAAGTTCCTGCCGATTTCGCTAGAAGTGGGTCTGATTTGAACTACGAGTGCCGCATAGTTTGGTCATGATTTTTTTGCAAAAATCACTTTTAGATCCACAATGTATACTTTCTTTAGAGATCTTTGACGGTTTTTGTTGGATCGAAGTTACGGTTAGGTTTAGGTTTGTCGTAAGGTTTACGGTCTCGGTTTCGGGCTAGGGTTAGACATAACTAATTCAAAAAAATAAAAAAATGGAAAACCTTCACATGGCGTCCTTTTATGTGACCTACCACCTAGAAAAAATTATAAAAATGAGTTATGGAGGTTTTTATAAAAAAAACCTTCACAGAAATGAGCTACGAGGTATAAAGATGTATGGTTTTCGACTGAAATGAGCTAGGGTATGACATTTAACATAGCAAAAAATGTCGGAACGAGGAAATTTTTGACACACTTGTGTATCTTGGTTGTAGAATAGTATTGACTAAGGGGTTTAGGGTTTTCGTTGAATAAAAAAACCATTTTTCATTTTTTTCATGTCAAAATAGGCTTTTTTTGTGAAGCAGCTACCAAAATGGTTCACCGAAAGAGAAACATCCAAATAGATAGAAAATAATAGACCACCTTATAAGTGCATTTAACCCTGGGTTTGGATATAAAAACATACTTAGGCATTTCAAACATTTCAGATAAGTTCCTGCCGATTTCGCTGGAAGTGGGTCGGATTTGAACTACGAGTGCCGCATAGTTTGGTCATGATTTTTTGAAAAAATCACTTTTAGATCCACAATGTATACTTTCTTTAGATATCTTTGACGGTTTTTGTTGGATCGAAGTTACGGTTAGGTTTAGGTTTGTCGTAAGGTTTACGGTCTCGGTTTCGGGCTAGGGTTAGAGCATCTCCAACAGCGGCTGCATAAACGCCGCGCGCACCATATACCGGTCCTTTGCCGCGCGCGGGGCCGTTTTTCGTGCTCCAGCGGACGCGCGATAAAATCGCCGCGCGGTATATTCGTCCAGCGCGCTGGACGAAGCGGTACCGTCGGCGTCAAACCTCCAGCGTGCCGTCCAGTGCGCGGGGAAAAGCTCGAGCGCGCGAAACTCCTCCAACCGCCAGATCTGAAAGCTCCCGCCGCTCGCGCCGCCGCCCGCACCTCTTCCCCCCATTTTTCTCCGGCAACCCAGCGCTGCCGCCGGCGCTCCCGCCGCTCCTCAGCGCGCCGCCGCTTCTATGGACGCGCGGACTTCGCCGCGGCGTTGATTTGGGCGCCGCCGTCACCGACGCCGCCGAGGCTTCCGCCGTCCCTCGGCAGCGCGTCTTCGCCGCCTCGCCGTCACCCCTCCGCCGCCAACTCGCCGCCACCCCTTCGCCGCCCGAGCGCGCAGAAGCTCCACCGAACAGCGGACGGCGGCCGGCTGCACCGTTTGTGCTTGCCGCGCGCGCTGCGGTTTTTGGGCGTCAGCTGGAGCGCTGCGTTTCGGCGCACTAAAATATAGCGCTGCTGGAAAAGCAAAACCGGCGCCCCGCGCGCAAAAACGCCTTTTTGGCGCTGCAAAGGAAATATAGCGCGCCGCGCCGAAGCGCGTCTGTTGGAGATGCTCTTAGAGAGGGTTTAGGTTTTGATAAAATTCAAAAAAATCAAAAAAAATTACCAAAGCTTCATTTTGGAGTGAATAAGACGGATATGAAGTTACTTTTTCATTTTCATATTTCAAACATGTTTTATAATGGTTTTCAACTAAAAGCAATTTTTTCAAAAAAAAGTAATAATATGAAGATTAATTCAAAAAATAGTGAGACTTCGATTGGACACTACATAGATGTAATAGGTGTTTATAAAAAATATTTGGCTCATTTTGACAAGGTCGAAAAAAAACTTTATTACAAATGGGGTTGTTTACCCTAGTTTCGGAGCTCGTTTCAAGCACATTTCTCATTCGGATTGATCACCTTCAAATATTGAACTTCAAATGTTGGACTACAAATTTTAAGTCTGCCTCAAATATGATACCAAATTACAAACAACATTATTACAACTTATAAGTTTTCATAGTAGATCAAATTGATAACACAAACACGTTGCTGAAATTCAAATCTTCGACTTGCTCCTTGTGTTTGCAGATGGCTTCACCGTCTTGCTCCGGGTTTCCCTAGCTGGGATACTCTTTGGATTCAAAATCATCTTGTTCCTTTTGCTCTTCACTTGGGGTTGTGGCCGTGGAGGTGCTGATGGAGTACTTCCACTCACCAGTGCACGGTCATCTGTGGGTTCAATAATCTTTAAAGGAACAATTGGAACAATTACCCCCTCCTCTTCCTCTCGTATAGCTTCAAAACCATCAAGAGCCATGGCTTCAAATTCCTCTTCCTCTCCACTCACCAGTGCACGGTCATCTGTGGGTTCTTGGATTTCTTCCTCCCTAGGCCCTTTCTTCCCTCTGCCTCTACTTAACCTAGAGCTGAGAAATAAGATTATAAGCCATATGTAAAAAAGGGAGCTGATGCATATAAAAAATGTAATGCACACATACCAAGGTACAGGTAGTGCTGCATTTGTTTGAATCTCCTCTGCATTTTCAATATCCATAGCTGCTGCATTCTCCTATGCATTTTCAATCTCCATTGCTGCTGCATTCTCCTCTGCATTTTCTGCTGTCCATTGTTCCTCTTCTCCAAATGATGCATCCACTGGATTGGTACATTTCCTAGCAATGCGCCCTGGTTTTTCACATTTTTTGCACTTACGTTGTTTTTTAACTCGACCCTCTTCACCTGCTCTTATCATGTTCTTCCTCGGTCTTCCTGGTGGTCTAGTCAGTACAGGAGAGTGGAGTTTGAACCCTGGATCTACTATGTTCCATTGGTCTTTTCCCAAGAGTGCAGGCACATTATCAGCATAAGCAGCCCTAAATTTGGCAACAGAGAAATAATCAGAGCAATACTGATCAACTTCACCATCTGCACCCCCGATAACAGTCATCAGATGTAGGGCATGTATGCATGGCCTCCCACGGATCTGCCATTGCCTACAACTGCATTCCCTAGTTTCTAGGTTCACTGGATACCTCCATGCCCTATTTTTACTGTCAGTATATGTTACCTCAGCCTTGTATGTCGCTGATCGAATGCATTTCATCTTCAGTCCTCTTGCCTTGAGATGCAATGCCTTAATCAGTGATGGGAGCATAACATGGCCAACATATTGTGTCTCTGCTATTCTTTTCTGAAGAGCCATCTTTATCATGATCATCTGCCTCATCTTGTCAAATGCTTGCCACAACAAATAACCTTTCACTGACTTGAACTTAGCATTGAAGCATTCTGCAAGGTTATTGGTCACATAGTCTACTTTGCAGATTTCGTTGAATTTGCTTCTTGACCACACCTTTCCATGATGTGCATCCATGTACTCCTTCACCGAAGGATTGTGAGCATACAACACTCTCAAATGGTGGTCATGCTTCCTTTCGCTGCATGTGTATGATGCTGGCCATAAGTTCTCATCATAAATTTTACCTTTGAACTTCTTTTTAAAATTCTGCGCTAGGTGT
Source organism: Puccinellia tenuiflora (assembly GCA_012064385.1). Classification (NCBI taxonomy): domain Eukaryota; kingdom Viridiplantae; phylum Streptophyta; class Magnoliopsida; order Poales; family Poaceae; genus Puccinellia; species Puccinellia tenuiflora. The sequence continues at coordinate 172,298 of QRDG01000690.1, forward strand.
CGCATACATTCCCTATGCCCCACTCCAGGGAATACAATTTCTACTGCACTCTCTAAACCCTTGCAAGCATCTGTGTGTATAGCTAAACCTAGGGGTGTGCCTATAATGTTGCGCAACTGCTGCAGAAACCAGACCCAACTTTCTTCAGACTCTACCTCCAACACACCAAATGCAACTGGGAATAGCCAGTTGGGTCCATCAACTGCAGAAGCAGCTACTAGCTGTCCTCTCCATCTTCCAGTCAAATGGGTAGCATCTACAGCCAAATAGGGCCTGCAGCCATCAAGAAACCCTTTCCAGCAAGCCTTGAAACAAACAAAAGCCCTCCTGAAGCACTCCTTCTGAAATGACTTCCCTTTTATTTTGTATGCAACTATATGCTTGTCAATCTCTACAACACTCCCTGGACTAGCCCTCTCCACTTCATCTTTGAATGTGTAAAGCACCTGAAAACTCTCATTCCATTGACCATTAATCCTATCAACAGCCATTTCCCTACCTCTGAAAATCCTCATGTAAGGAATTTTAATCTTGTACTTCTCAAAAAGCTTCCCATGGAGTGCTGTTGGACCAAGTTCAGGATTTTCTCTCAGCCAATCCAATATTGCATCTGCCACCCACCTAGTTTTTGCAAGCTTGGCTTTGGACTTCCCCCCTCCCCCTCCAGGTGGACAAGTGTGCTTGTGTTGGTTTTTCTTTATCTGAAACAAAATAAAAAAGATGATGTCAATTGTAATTAAGAAACATTACACTATGATCTGCAAACAGAATGAATCAATAAACTAAAATACACAAGAGTAATACCTGAATCAATTTGCTCTTGTGCATACGGGATGCATGCAACCTCCACCTGCACCTATCATATGGGAAATAAACAGTGAACCTAGTTGGCTCACTCCTCTCAATCTTGTAGGTATTTTCCTTCAGAATGCACCATGTAGTCACCGCATTACGACAGTCCACCATCGACTGGAATATGGTGCCTTCAGTAAGCTGAGGATCTTCCCTATTCCACTCAATTGTTGGCATGTCCTCACCATCATATTCATCTGAAATTAAGCTGTCCATGTTCTCCTCCTTCTCTTCATCGTCAGTGTCATCAAACCTAGCACGGCTGGTGGACTGCTTCGGATATCCATCCTCCATTGCTTGTTGACTAGCTCTATCTACTAGTTCTGGGTACATCAACTCGTCTTCATCATCAAGTCGAGGCACTTCCTCATCAGGCTCTGCATCTTCTTCAACAGCGACTTCAGAAGGGACAGGAGAAGTAGCAGAATCGGCAGCAGACATATTGTGGCTTTCAGAACCACTTGGCATCGACCTACAAGGAGTGCCGGGCTGCTGACTATTAGCAGATACAGACGATGCCTGAACACTCTTCCGCTTCACCCGCGCTTTGCATGGCTGAAGCACATCGATACGAATTTTACCGAATCGGCTATCAGCATTCAACGTAAATAGCAATCTCAAATTCTCGTCGCAAGTTAGTGGGAGAAATCTTTGCTCGCTACTGTTGAAATATTGCAGCAATAGCATCAGCATTGCTCCAAGGATACTGAGAACGAAGAGCTTCCCGAAAAGCATTGAAACAAATGCTCGTTTCTACCACCTTTGGATAGTAAAATCCACCTAGCAGATGCGATTTTGTACCACGCAGCTCACTAGTTTCCATCCTAACAGCCAGCCAAAAAGCCAGCTCAGGATCAATCCTATCCGATTCAAATAAACGATGTAGTTAGTCCGGAAACAAATTCAGCAAAATTGGAACGATTCGAGCAAGGATTGGTCAAATACGGCCTAATTTACGAGTATGATAATCAATTCGAGGGTATACGATGCTTACCCATCTGGAATCCATGAATTATCGCCATTGGATTCGACCCAATCTTCTCCACGGTCGATGGGCCGAGTGACGTCCTCCGTCGGCATCACTTCGTAATTCGAGATGGGGAGATGGGTTAGATGTGGAGGAGACGTGGTGTCGACGGCAAATGGAATAGGTTTAGAGGGTGGTGGGAACGATGGCGCCGGAGGCAGAACGACGACGGCGGCGGAGGGGGAAGGGAGATGCCAACTTCCGGGAGAACCTCGTCGAGACCTCCGATCTACGTACTAGCAAGCAACACAGAGACACAGGGAGTTTACCCAGGTTCAGGCCGCCCGGAGGCTAAAAGCCCTACTCCTGCATGTCTGGATTGAGTGGTTTATCATGGTGTGGCTTATAGAGGTGGTTGCGGGTGAGAACCCGGGACGTGTTGGCTAGATGTTGAAGATGAGTAGATCCTTTCCCGGAGGAGATCACCTCTCACTTATGCTACTCTTGTCTGGTGCGCTACCTAGCCTAGACTCCGACTCTCTGGAATTCCTTCCTCTCTCTCCCTCGGGCACCTAGGTTCTCCTTTTATAGGCTAAGGGGATCCCATAAGGGCACCTTTGGGGGCAGAGGGGGTTTAGGCGGGAAAACCCCTCTGGGTTCTTCTTATGGGGCGACGTGGCCTCTTCTCGTCCAAGTATTCTTCTGAGGGGGGTTAGGTGCGGTCGCCCACCTTTTGCAGGGCGAGCGGACAAACACTACAAGAGAAATGACTTTTAGTGACAAAACGCCTGATGACAAAGTTTCAAACCGTCATTGATCTGGCTTGATCGGTGACAAATTAGTTTTTTTGTCACGGATGTACAAAAATTAATGAAAATTGCACATTTTGTCATGGCAAACCGTCAGGGATTAACCGGCGGAGATGGTCATCATAATAGGTGACAAAATTTAGAGCGTGGCGGTTAGAAACTGTCACTGAATATCATGCGAGACCCACTAGTCAGTTTTAATAGGAAGAATTTGTTCTATTTTAAATATTATTCTACATTGTGGGACCCAATATTCAGAATGATAAATGATGGGTGGTATATTTGTACATTTCGGACCCCACTTGTCATGTATAGAATTAGTGGTAAAAATTTGGGTCATCCGCATCTCGAACCCGCGACGTAGGTATAGCGCGAGCTGGTACCGCTGGGTTGGTGGTGTCTTTTTGATTCAGGAACCGTCTTAGTTCTTTTTGTAGTTGTATTTTAACGCACGCAAATTTGTAATCGTGTCCGGTTAGGACTCTTATGACTATCTATATATATAGATCTTAATGACTTTTTTCGATCAGTTCGCGTGCTACGGGACAGGTCGGGGCGAGAAGTTCAAGGTCATCGTTGAGGCGATCTGGTGATCATCGTAGACGATAGTGGTCACCGACGAGGCAACAATCTTGGCTGATCACGTCTAGGCGCAGTAGCGGTGAGTTGGGTGTGATTTGGTTAGGACTAGATCTATCTGAAATTTAAATTATTTTCGTTCTTAAGATCTATTGTGGTGGACATTGCGATGAACTGTAGGTGATGGATCGAAGTTGGATAACTCAAGGGAAAAAGATGACACCTCGATACATGAAAGGTGTTAGTGAGTTTATGGAGTTTGTGCGAGAAAAAGGGGGCGTAATGGAGAAAGTTTGGGCCCTGATGAACCAATATTATGCCCATGCATTGACTGCCATAATATGATACAACAGGATCAAGTGGAGGTTGAGCGTCATGTAAATTGTAGAGGTATGTCCATTACCTATACTAGGTGGATTTTTCATGGGGAAAATTTTAGTGATCAGCAAAGCCATAGTACCCATGATGATGCGTATCAAAGCGACGACGATGCTGATTTTGAGGAAGGAACTGAAGATAATTATGTTGAAAATAATTACGTTGACGACGCATCTGATCTAGTACATGATATGCACAAGTCTGGAGATCAAGGTCCTATCAAGGGAAATTTATATGAAAAATTAGTAGAAGAAGCACAGAAGGAGCTTCATGAGGGATGCGACACTTTCACTAGGTTGGCATTCATTATAAGGCTACTTCATGTGAAATCATACAACCGGATCACAAATAGAGGATTTGATCTACTACTTGAGACTTTATGCACAACTTTGCCAAAGGTGAACTTTCCAAAATCTTATGCTGATGCAAAAAGTGTACTTTCAGATGTTGGGCTTGGTTATGAGACAATTCATGTTTGCAAGTTTGATTGTGCTCTTTTCTAGGGAGAACACAAGGACAATACACATTGTCCTGTGTGTGGAATATCAAGATGGAAAGATCCAAGTGGAAAGAAGAAGGTTCCTCATAAGGTGCTTCGGTATTTTCCGATAATTCCGCGTTTACAGATATTTTTTGTTAAAGAGGAAATATCAACGCACACAAGGTGGCACAAAGAGAAGAGGGTTGCTGAGAAAAATGTTCTGAGGCACCCAGCAGACGGTTCTGCTTGGAAGCACTTTGACGAAAAGTTTGATTGGTTTGCTAAAGATCCTCGTAACATAAAGCTAGGATTTGCCACAGATGGATTCAATCCCTTTGGGAGTATGTCAAATGCATATAGTATGTGGCCTGTTTTTGTCATACCGTACAACTTCCCACCATGGATGTGCATGCATCGATCCAACTTCATGATGTCCTTGCTAATCCCGGGAAAGTACTCGCCCGGGAAGGATTTTCATGTATTTATGCAGCCACTTATAAAATATATGATGCTGCTATGGAAAGGTGTGGACACGTATGATGCATGCACAAATAGAGAATTTGAATTGCATGTTGTGTTCCTTTGGTCGATTCATGATTATCCTGGATATGCCACCATGTCTGGGCGTAGTACTAGAGGATTTTTCGCATGCGTGCATTGCGACGAAGATCCTTGCTATGAGTCTTTAAAACATAAGATTGGATATATTGGCCATCGTCGTTTCCTTCGGACGGATCACCCTTATAGGAGAAGCAAAATTTTTAATGGAAAAGTTGAGGAGAGAGGACCACCAAGGAAGTTCACAGTGGAAGAAATAAAGGAGAAGGTAGAAAGGGTTAAGGATTTTAAACCAGGCAAAAATCCAAATTTGAGAAAGCGAAAGCGTGTTCCACAAGATGAACCAACTTGGCATCTCAAGGTCAGCTTACATTATTTACCATATTGGTCAGAACTAAAATTGGCCCACAACCTCGATGTGATGCACATTGAGAAGAACATATGCGACAATATCCTTGGTACCCTTCTTGAAATTGAGGGAAAGAATAAGGACACTATTAATTCTAGACTTGATTTAAAGAAATTCAACATTAGGAAGAATTATTGGATGGATGATCAGGGAGAAAAATATGTGAAGCCCCCAGCACCGTGGACTCTTGTGAAGGACAAAAAGAAACAATTGTGCAGATATTTGGCCAAAATTAGATTCCCAGATGGTTATTGTGCAAACTGGGAAAGATGTGTTGATATCGATGGTTGTAAAGTGACTGGTATGAAGACACATGATTGCCACATACTTCTGCAACGCGTTTTGCCAGCTAGCCTTAGAGGAATTGCAGGAAAGGATATGTATGAGGCCATTGCAGAATTGGGGAGATTTTTCAGGGAGTTGTGTGCCAAAACCCTAAGAGTTGATGTGCTTGAAAGATTGAAGGTTGACATTGTTATAATTCTTTGCAAACTAGAGAATATCTTCCCCCCTGCTTTTTTTGATGTAATGGTGCACTTAGCTATCCATCTTCCTGATGAGGCTATTCTAAGGGGTCCTGTTCAGTACGGTTGGATGTATCCAATTGAGAGAAGACTAGGTTACCTTAAGTCTACTGTTCGTAACAAAGCTAGGCCATAAGGTTCAATTGCCGAGGGCTACATCGTTGATGAATGCTTGACGTTTTGCTCCAGATTTTTCAAAGATGACACAGAAACGAGATTTCATAAGAAAGATAGGAACCAAGATAACCATCGAAAAGCTGGTCCAGATGAGTTGGACATTTTTTCAGAGGGAGCGAAAGGGTTTGGGAAGTCCATTTTGAAGCTTTTTGAAAAGGAATTTGATAAAATGGTTTGGTATGTGCTGAACAATTGTGAAAAGGCACATTGTTATATGAAGTAAGTTTGCTTCACCTTATGAGTCATAATTTAATGTTGATGCGAAATTTGATTGGTAATTTTTTTTAGTGTTTGCCGGGAAAAATTGACGGACAGGGGTGTGAATAACATCGACGAGGCGCTGCAGAAAGAGTTCCCAACATGGTTTAAAAAACATGTGAGATAGTTGAATAATGTATCTGAAGATTTGAAGTTGCTTGCTGATGGGCCAGACAGACGTCTAGTGGTACACTCTGGCTGCAATGTAAAGGGTGCTAGGTTTCGAACGGTGACTCGTGAGAAGAACCTAAGGACTCAAATTCTGGCGTAATGACAAAGACATCTTTTGGTGATGAAGAAGAAAGTGAGTTATATGGTGTTCTGCAGGAAGTTCTGGAGTTGCAGTATGGGAGTAACAAGCACGGCGATAGATCTGTCTACATGTTTCGCTGTGATTGGTTTGACCTTGCAGGCAGAAATTCTAAGATGAAAGATGATGGATACTTTAAAAGCGTTAATACTTCCACACTTTGGTACAAGGATTCCCCCTTCATATTGGCAAGCCAAGCGGAAACATGCTTCTACTTGGATGACACAAAGTTTTAGAACCCTTGGAAAGTTGTCCAGACTTTCAGTCACAGACATGTATATGATGTTCCAGAAAAAGAAAGCGGTGATGACGATGCATATTTAGGTAATTAAGATGCGTACCAGGATGAGATGGGTTCATCTGATAATATATTTATCAATCTTGATGGTGAAGAGCAGGATGTAGAGTTGGAAGATGAGGATGCTGACCGATCTGACGATGCGGAACATGTTGATGCTCGCATTATGCGTCGACTAGAAGAGGAAGATGACACAAACTATGTTTACCAGGAGACGAGCGAAGATGAAGAACAATACACTTTGGCAGACAATAGTAGGGATGATGGGGACATAAATTCAGAGAATGATAGTGATGTTTGAATCTTTAGATTGTGTAATGCAAACATTTATATATTGGGAAACATTATGAGTACTTGATATAATTCATGATTTATTCAATGAAATGTGACAAGCGTACGTGACACCATAATGGACCATGCAAATAGAAATATGAACTGATAATCAAACATAATTTAGTTCAGAAGATAACACATCTATTTCATAACACATCGTAATGCATGTATCCATTAGTTCACCATGCATATAGAGTCTTGACACTAGATCCGTGGATAAAACGACTAAAATGAGTGCATTCTAAGACATATGAGCATCACCACTAGGTAACTACTCAATAGCAACTTCAGGAATGTAGGAAACAAACAGGAAAGCCCTTGCATTTGCTACGAAGAGCAAGAACAACATCTTGTCACCCATTTGCAGAAAATGTTCTTCCTCCATGAATTTCTTCCATCCAGTGACGCAGAGACGTCCATCATCAGCAGAAATGGTGTATGACCCAGTCACCTTAGTGTAGGGATGACACACAATGGTGATGTCACCATATTCATGCATTCCTTCGGGGACAAGACAGCGTGGGAATTTCTGTTGCAGCAACAAATCTTCGAGTCAACTATACGAACAATATTTCACATCTACATTGTAATGACAAGAGCTAACAATATACGATGACAAAAACTATAGGTTGTAGAAAAGTGGATATTAAGTATTACCAGGTGCTTGTTCTCATTGATACTGTTTGTCCAGTTGAGGGTATGCATCATTGCAACAACTGTTCCTTCTCCATATATCCCAGCTTCATGACGTGCCACAAGGAAGTCAAGATTGTCCACATGTTGTATGACTCTCTCCATCATCCTCCAATTTATCTCAGTTCCATCAATGGCAGTGATGGAGTCAACGATGTCCCGTTTGTCACGGGACAAATGGTAATAAACTGTAAAATCATAATAGAAAATATATAATTAATATGACCTCTTAGCACATATAAAATTGTAGTTAGCATGTGGGTACTAATTTAGGTTTTTACACAATGAACTTAACTTGTGCACATGATTGTAAGTACCAGGGGATTTAAACATGTTGGAGGAGATTGCATGTAACACATTATATTACACAAGTATCAACTAGCAAGCAAAGTAAGAAAGAAATATTTAGTACAAATCTTACTTGGATGGAATTTTGGGTAATTTCCAGTGGTGACACGAGTATCAGGACCATAGTCGCCAATAGTTAAATATATCTCTTGTCCAACTTCTAGCTCGTAGACTCTTGTCGGCACAGTGGAAACCAGGGTACCACGGGCCGGCCTGCCAGGGCCCACAAGATCTTTTCGATGATTTTCGCTAAGGACCAGGCTCTCCAAGCCTGGCGAGCCTCGCGAGGGTTTTTCCCTCGCGAGGGGTCTTTTCTCCTCGCCGAGGATTTCTCTCCCTTGGCGAGGGATCGCAACTCGACAAGGTGTCTCCGACGCCACCCGCAACTCTGCTAAGGACCAAGCCGAAGGGCTCGGCAAGGCTTTTCGCCTCGCCGAGCTCCTCCCTCATGAAGCCATCTCTGCCTCCGCGGTAGGGCGCACATGGGCTCTGTGCCATGTGCAGGGTGACGCACGCGCCTGCGCGCGATGACGACGACGCCGCAGTTGCCGTTTTCATGTATAAAGGAGTCCACAAAGCAGCACCAAGCAAAGCGGACAACGAGTATTTCCAGTTTGGTGATAAGGGAACCATCTGCAGCTACGCTCCAAGGGCGACATCACCGTGGGACCCGTTCCACCTTCGCAGCGCCAGCCCGCCGCCCGTTGGACGGTGGCCTTTTCCAGCTTTGGTGACGCCGTCCCTGCCATGGACCACGTCCATGGCCTGCACCTTTTGGGTGGACACCACATTTATTGTGCACCGCGCCTCCTCCTTCGTCGGCATGTGGTAGCCCTTCCCGCCCAAATGTTTGGGCGGAAGAGGCCCGAGACACCTATAAAAGGAGAGGAGGCACCCCCGTGCAAAGGGTTCGATTCCCTGGAGAACTGGACGTTGTTCTAGCTCAAGATCTAGGGTTAGCCATTGTTAGCCACCTCGAGCTCGACAAGCCCTCCTTGTACTGTAAACTCTCCAAGCAGTGCAATACACAAAAGCAGGACGTAGGGGTTTTACCTCCACAAGAGGGCCCTGAACCTGGGTAAGACCGAGTGCTCCATCTCTGTAGTGTTGTCCCGCAGCGAGTCCGATGAGCACCGTCGCCGGAGCACGTTGAGGGTTGTTTGATTTCGTGTTCAGCCCCTTACTCGATCCTTCTCGAGACACACCCAGTTCCTGGGGCAGTTCTCCGACATTTGGCGCGCCAGGTAGGGGGCTGAGGCGCATCTTCAACCTCGACGCAGCCATGGCCGGCCCTTCTCACGCCGAACGACTCGCTCGCCGGACGGCCAGCGCCGCCACCGCTCCTCCCGCTGGCAACCTGTGCGGCCGCCCGCGCGGGAGCACCGCTCCGGCGCGCCGCGTCGACCCCGAGCCCCGCATCGAGCACCCGGAGGACGACGACATCGACCACGCTGAGGACGACCTCGGCGAAGAGGAGGCCTCCTCCCTGCACCCGTCGTGGGACCGTGCTGCCTCCTTGCAGGGCCGCCCTGCGCCCAGCCCGGCGACTGCGCTTCTCATGGCGCAGGAGCTGCTGCAGTACCATCCCACGCCGGACGCTCAAGAGGCCTGGCTCAACCGCGTCTCCGAACTCATCGGCGCCGCTCGCGCCGCCGCACCTGCACCGTCCCATTCCTTGGTTCCTTCTGCGCTCGTGGGGGACGTGGCGCACGGCGCACCTCCCGCGCCTCCTCGTCAGCCCGAGCCCGCTCCAGCTCCACCGGTTCCACCGCAACCTGCTCCAGCGGGGGCTCCTCCTCGCGACGGCCGCACTGCATCGCACGCGTCGTCGCCGCATGACTGCCAAATCGTGCAGCGGGCCCCTGAGGACGCACGCGTGAGCATCGAGCGCGGGTAGGAACGCCGCAACCGCGCCGTCCAGGACGTCGCCACCGCCGGGCGCCACCTCCGTGCCACCCTCGCCAACGGCACGATCACCTATGGAACGACGGCCGCGTTCACTCGCAGCCTCCATCGCGTCGTCTGGCCGGTCAAGTTCAGGCCGGACCTCCCTCCACGCTACGACGGCAAGAACAACCCCCTGGAGTTCCTGCAGCTCTACACTCTGGCCATCCAGGCCGCCGGGGGCGACGACAGGGTCATGGCGAACTGGTTCCCCATGGCCCTCAAGGACTCCGCGTCCTCATGGCTCACCAACCTCCCCGCCGAGTCCATCAACACCTGGGAGGAGCTCTGTCGGTGCTTTGTCGCCAACTTCAAGGGCACGTACGAGCGCGGCCTCACCTACAACGACCTCCGCGCTGTGCGTCAGAAGCCCGGCGAGACCCTCCGCAAGTACATCCAGCGCTTCAGCCAAGTGCGCAACAAGATCCCCAACGCCACCGACGCACAGGTCATTTCGGCCTTCCAGGCTGGGGTCACAGATGTGCGGATGCTCGAGAAGCTTGGCATCCACGACAACATCACCACCGTCGTCAGGCTTTTCGACTTGGCGGACAAGTGCGCCAAGGCTGAAGAGGGCCTCTTGTTCATCAAGAACGAGCCAGGGGACCCCGCCGAGGGGTCCAAGAAGAAGAAATCCTCCGAGAAGCGCAAGACCACTGCGGTCCTCGCGGCAGAGCCCGACGCCAAGCAGCCTCGCCAAGCTGCCACTCCAGCCGCAGGACCCGAGAAGAAAGATGACCGCCCCTTCTGCATCTACCACAACAGGCATTCTCATGCCACCGAGGACTGCTACGACCTCAAGAGGCTTTGCGAGGCTCACGAGGCTCGCGAGGCAAACGGAGGCCGCGGAGGCCGTGGCGGAGGTCGCGGCGGCCGCGGGGGGCGACGCTGGAACAACAACTACAGCGACAACTACCAGCAGAACCCCCAGGCCAATGCCGTTCAGCCCGCGAACGACAACCTGCCTGCCGAGACCGACGAGGGCTACCAGGTGCCTCGCGGGGCCGCTTGCATCCTCGGCGAGGCTCAGGCCCCTCGCTCCAACCGCCACTTCAATCAACTCGCTCGCGAGGTCGCGGCAGCCCTTCCTGGAGTCGAGGCCTCCCGCCCCCTCAAGTGGTCCTAGTGCCCCATCACCTTCGACTCCAGTGACCACCCCAAGTCCACTTCGACTGTTGGCACCATCCCGCTGGTCTGCACCCCCACCATCAACAACATCGCCGTCTCTAAGACGCTCATTGATGGGGGTGCCGGCCTCAACGTCATCTCCGTCGAGACATTCGAGAAGCTGCAGGTGCCCTACGAGCGGCTCATGCCCACCAGGCCCTTCTCGGGAGTGACAGAGGGTCTCACCACCCCTTTGGGGCAGGTGAGGCTCGCCGTCACTTTCGGCACCCAGGCCAACTACCGCACCGAGCTGATCGACTTCGACGTCGTGCACATCGGCCTGCCCTACAATGCCATACTCGGCTACCCCGCCCTCGCCAAGTTCATGGCGGTGACCCACCATGCCTACAACCTTGTCAAGCTCCCAGGCTCGGGTGGCACCATTGTCATCCGCGGCGTGGTCTCGGACGCCCTGTACGCTGCGCAAGCGGCCTACAAGGCTGCCGCGGTGGCGTCACCCGCTGACGAGGACGAGGAGCCCCTCCCGAGGCCCCCCGCGAAGAAGAAGCAGCTTTTCTCTCAGGAGAAGGCCGCGACAAAGCAAGTGCCTCTTGAGGCAAACGGCTCGGGGGCTAGCGTCACCATCGGCGCCAACCTGCCTCCCAAATAGGAAAGCGCGCTCGTCGCCTTCCTCAGGGCAAATTCTGACATGTTCGCATGGACACCGTCAGATATGTCCGGAGTACCGAGGGAGGTGATCGAGCACCACTTAGCCGTGTGTCCAAACGCACGCCCCGTCAAGCAAAAAGCGCGGCGCCAAGCGCCAGAGAAGCAAGACTTCATCATCAAGGAAGTAGACAAGCTGAAGAAGGCCAGCATCATCAAGGATGTGGTCCACCCCACTTGGCTCGCCAACGGTGTGGTCGTCCCCAAGCACACCGGAGGAAGCCGCCTCTGCATCGACTTCACCGACCTCAACAAGGCCTGCCCCAAGGACCCCTATCCCCTCCCGAGGATCGACCAGATCGTGGACTCCACCGCCGGCTGCGCACTCCTCTGCTTTCTGGATGCCTTCTCTGGTTATCACCAGATCAAGATGGCGAAGGAAGACGAGGAGATGACAGCATTTCTCACCCCTTGTGGTGTGTTCTGCTACGTCTGCATGCCCTTCGGCCTGAAGAACGCCGGTGCCACTTTCCAGCGCCTCATGAGGATCGCCGTGGGGGCTCAAATGGGGAGGAATGCAGAGGCCTACGTCGACGACATTGTGGTCAAGACTCGCGAAGAAAACACGCTCATCCAGGACCTCGAGGAGACCTTTGCCAACCTGCGCAAGGTCAACATCAAGCTAAACCCCGCCAAGTGCGTCTTCGGGGTCCCTTCAGGCAAGCTCCTCGGGTTCCTGGTGTCCCACCGCGGCATCGAGGCCAACCCCGACAAGATCAAGGCCATAGAGCAGATGCAGCCTCCCCGTCGCCTCAAGGACATGCAACGCCTAGCGGGATGTATGGCCAGCCTTGGCCGTTTCATCTCCAAGTTCGGCGAGAGGGCGCTGCCATTTTTCAAGATCATGAAGAGGTCCGGTCCTTTCAAGTGGACCCCTGAAGCAGCAAAGGCCTTTGAGGACCTGAAGAAATACCTGGCGAGCCCACCCATCATGGTTGCCCCACGCCCTCGCGAGCCTCTGAAGCTGTATCTGGCAGCCACTCCTCAGATGGCGAGCGCGGTCTTGGTGGCTGAAAGGGAAGAGCCAGTCATCGCCAAGCAGACCTCTGCCTCACCGAGCCCAGAACCCCCCGACAAGGAGGCACCCTCGTCAAGCATCCAGCCTCCTGTCGAGCCTCCCCAAGCGAGGCCTCAAGAAATCCTCGTCGAGGACTCCACTGAGCCTGAATAGGAGTCAGCCGCGGCCATGCCAACGACTACCCTCGTCGAGCATCCCGTGTACTTCATCAGCACAGTGCTGCGGGACGCTCGCGAGCGCTACCCCATGCAGCAAAAGCTCCTCTTCTCGCTCCTCATCACCTCCAGGAAACTGCGCCACTACTTCCAAGGCCACCCCATCAAGGTGGTCACCTCATATCCCCTGCAGCAGGTCCTGCGCAACCCAAACGCGACAGATCGCGTCGCAGGCTGGGGCATAGAGCTACAACCTTTCGAGCTGGAGTTTGACACCACCAGGGTCATCAAGGGCAGCGCGCTGGCTGATTTCATGGCCGAATGGACGGACACGCGCAAAGAAGAAGAGCCTCCAGAGGAGGAAGCTACAGCCTCAGGAGGGACGACACCAAGCCACTGGACCATGCACTTCGACGGCGCCTTCGCGGCCAGGAGTGCAAGAGCTGGTGCCGTCCTTACCTCACCGACAGGCGACAAGCTCTACTAAGCCGTCCAACTGTGCTTCAAGGACAACGACAAGGTCTCCAACAACATCGCTGAGTATGAAGGCCTCCTCGCCGGGCTCAGAGCCGCCATCGCCCTCGGCATCAAGTACATCCTCATCAAGGGCGACTCCCAGCTCCTCGTCAACTTCTCCAACAAAAGCTACACGCCAAAGGACACCTACATGGTGGCCTACCTTGAAGAGGTACGCAAGCTGGAGAAGCACTTCAGGGGCATGGAGCTTAAGCACATCCCGCGGGCAGAAAACCAAGAGGCAGACGAAATTGCTCGGCGAGCAGCAAGAAGAGAAGCCCAGAAGCCTGGAGTGTTCGAGGAGAGGCTCACCAAGGCCTCGGTCAAGCAGCCTGTGGTCAACATCAGCATCGACGAGGAGCTCCCACCTGCCCCACCGAGCGGAGCACCAAACTGTGGGTTGCCCTCGGGCGATCGTTTGCTGCTGACCCTGGTACGACAAGATACTGGTTGGATCGACGAGATCAAGAGCTACCTGCAGAACCGAGCCCTCCCCGAAGACGACGCAGAGGCCGAGAGAATTGCTCGTCAGGCCAAGTCCTACTGCCTCCACGACGGAGACCTGTACCGTAAGCGACCCAATGGGGTTGCGCTGCGGTGCGTCCCTGCCGAGGAAGGACGCCAGCTCATCAACGACATCCACGGCGGCGAGTGCGGCCACCACTCTTCCTCGCGCACCATTGCAGGCAAGGTCTTCCGGAGTGGTTTCTACTGGCCCTCAGTGCTTCAAGATGCCGCCGAAATCGTCCAGTACTGCGACGCATGCCAATTCCACGCCAAGCAAATCCACCAGCCCGCGTAAGGACTCCAGACGATCCCGCTCTCCTGGCCGTTCGCGGTCTGGGGCCTGGACTTGCTGGGACCCTTCCCGCGAGCGCTCGGGGGCTACCGCTACCTCTACGTCGCCATCGACAAATTCACCAAGTGGCCTGAGGTGGAACCCGTGCGCACCATTCCGGCGAAATCGGCGGTAAAATTCATCAGGAGCCTGGTCTGCCGCTTCGGCGTGCCTAACCGCATCATCACCGACAACGGCTCGCAGTTCATCAGCGGCGCCTTTAAGTCCTATTGCGGCAGCCTCGGCGCCCAAATCTGCTACGCCTCGGTGGCGCACCCACGAAGCAACGGACAGGCTGAAAGAGCCAACGCCGAGGTACTCAAGGGCCTCAAGACGAGAAGCTTCAACCGCCTCAAGGCCAGCGGCAAACACTGGATCGATGAGCTCCCCTCGGTGCTCTGGTCCATCCGTACCACGCCAACAAAGCCTACCGGTGAGACGCCGTTCTCCCTCGTCTATGGCGCTAAAGCCGTCCTCCCCAGCGAGATCACTCATGGCTCTCCGCGAGTCCTGGCCTTCAAGGAGGCTGAAGTGGACGAACTCCGCAACGACGACCTGCTGCTGCTTGAAGGGCTCCGCCGAAATGCGGCCCTGAGAGCGGCAAGGTACCAGCAAGACCTCCGTCACTACCACAGCCGCCACATCCGGCCGCGCACTCTCGAAGCAGGAGACCTTGTCCTGAGGAGAATCCTCTCCAGGGCAGGCCTCCACAAGCTCTCGCCAATGTGGGAAGGCCCCTACAGAGTCGTGCACATCGCCAGGCCTGGCTCTGCGCGGCTCGAGACGGAGGACGGCGTCCCTGTCGCCAACCCCTGGAACATCCAGCACCTGCGCAAGTTCTACCCCTGATCGCCACCGGCGAGCAACTTTTTGCATCAAGGGAGAACCACGCGCCATCATCCTCCACGAGGAAAACTTCGGGCTAACCCTCTCTACTATACGTTGCCGCGGGCCGTTCGAGAAGACTCCCAAGCCACCAAGCCTCGGCACGGTAACCTCTTCAGGCACCATGCCTGGC
>QRDG01000690.1:190238-278728 GCA_012064385.1 Puccinellia tenuiflora
CTCGCGGTGCTCCACCGCGGGAGTGGCCGCGCGGACCGGCGACGGCGTGGCCTCCTCAACCACCACCACCTCCGCGCGGTGCTCGACCGGGGAGGATACAGCTGCCTGCGCGGCTCACCAGCCGGGCGTCTCCGGACGACGTGGCGGTCTCTCCAAGCTTGCAGAGCCGCCGCCTCTTTGGCTCCGCAGGTTGCTGAAAGGAAGAAGTTAAAGATCCTTCAAGGGGGTTTTCTCAGAGCAAATGTTAAAGGAAAAAGGAAAAATCAAAGGCTTACTCATCGGCCATCACCCACACCCTTTCTTCGCCTTGGGCGGCTGGGTGTTGCTTGCTCCGGCCTCCTCCCGAGCCGCTCCTGTCTCCGCGCGAGGAGTGCTCTCGCGGTTGCGGCCCTCCTGTCGTGGACGGCCTTGGAGCGGGGTTCGCAGCGCCCTCCCCGCCCGCCGCTCGTCTCCTCCTCCTTCGGCGCTGGGAGCGGGCGACGCGGAAGGCACCTCCTCGTCGCTGGAGGAGAGCACCTGGAGGTCCACCTCAGCAGGAACGCTCCTTGAGAGCCGGCGTCCTCACCGACGGGGTCGGCCCCCTCGAGCCTCGTCCTCGCCGAGGGGGTCCTCGCTTCTCGAGGCCTCCTCTCAGCAGACTCCTCGGCCTCCTCAGGCTCCGGAGACTCGTCCATGTACTCCGGCTCCGCCGCCCACGGGTTAGGGCGAGGCCCGCGGTGCCCCGCGGGCACAATTCCCCACTCGTCGAACGTGGGCATGCACGCGCGCTGCTCACGATGCTCTCCTCGGCGAAGCAGATGAGTGGTTGGCCTCCTCCTTGGTGGGGGACGGGACCTCCGACGTCGCGAAGAGGACGCCCATGATCTGGCGTAGCCTCAGGCGCGAAGCCATCCTGTCAGGCGCATTGCGTCCTCCTTGCGTTGTACCGCCACACCGGCTCGGCGTGCAGCTGGAGGGGGCGATGCGGCGCCTGGTGAAGTCTTTTGCCACCATCTGGCCGGTGACCCCTGCCTCGCGCAGGCTCGGATGCACTCGTACACCGCGTCTAGCCTCGAGCCCCTGAAATCCGCGCTCGCCCAGTGCGCCCACTTCCTCGGGGGCGTCTCGGGCACCTCCAGGAGAGGGTGTGTGGCCTTGGCGTCGACGAAGAGCCACTTCTCGCGGAACTTCTCCACCTTTTCGTCACCTTGGTGATGGCATTCTCACCGCACCAGGCGATGGGAATGTAGTTGTCGCTCCTGGCGTCGGCGATGCAGAAGGAGACGCATCCGAGCCGCTCGTTCTGCGTGCTGGACCGGAGGGAGTAGAAGCTGCGGAAGAGCGCCACCGAGGGGCGGATGCCGATGTAGGCCTCATAGAGGTGGGCGAAGATGGCGAGGATGAGGACGGAATTGGGATGAAGATGAAGCAGCTGGATCTGGTACACCTCCAAGATCGCCAGGAGGAAATCGGAGAATGGCGGAACCAAGCCGGCGTAGAGTGTATGGAGGAAGATGGGGTAGAACGCCTCGGTGAGCTTGCTGCCGGCCGGCCTCATCTCGGTGGCACCGTGCTCATTGGTGCTCGCCGCCGCCAGATGGCGCACCGTGGCTATCCCCGCCGCGGTGACGCGGGTTCGCGGTAGCGCTCCCTCAAGCGCAGCAGCACGCGCCATCGCCGCCGACGTGCCGGCCTGCATCGCGGCCTTGCCCTTCGGGTCGGCGTTGTTCCTCTTGGGCGCCATTGGTTGCCGGAGAAGAAGATGAAGACTCTGGAGTTGGAGCGCTCTGGAGAGATTGGAGGCGTGGGGAGAAGTGTGCGGAGGAGTTATGGGAGAAGTGACGGGCGCCGACCGCGCTCCTAGGCTTTATTGACCAGCTCCCGAGTCGTGGCGGGCCCCGCCACGTCGCCCGTTGGAGCCGAGGAGGTCGTGGCCGCGGGTGCAACCGCTGCGTGCCACGTGTCACGGCCCTGTCAGGCATCTTTGGCCCCTCGACGCTTCGCCTTCGTCCATGGGCCTCGGCGTGCCCGTCGTGGGCCCGGGGGCTACTGTCGGCACAGTGGAAACCAGGGTACCACGGGCCGGCCTGCCAGGGCCCACAAGTTTCTTTGGATGATTTTCGCTAAGGACCAGGCTCTCCAAGCCTGGCGAGCCTCGCGAGGGGTCTTTTCTCCTCGCCGAGGACTTTCTCCCTTGGCGAGGGATCGCAACTCGACAAGGCGTCTCCGACGCCACCCGCAATTCTGCTAAGGACCAAGCCGAAGGGCTCGGCGAGGCCTTTTGCCTCGCCGAGGCTCCTTCCTCACGAAGCCATCTCTGCCTCCGCGGCAGAGCGCACATGGGCTCTGCGCCATGTGCAGGGTGACGCGCGCGCCTGCGCGCGATGACGACGACGCCGCAGTTGCCGTTTCCATGTATAAAGGAGTCAACAAAGCAGCACCAAGCAAAGCGGACAACGAGTATTGCCACTTTGGTGATAAGGGAACCATCTGCAGCTATGCTCCAAGGGCGGCATCACCGTGGGACCCATTTCGCCTCCACAGCGCCAGCCCGCCGCCCGTTGGACGGCGGCCCCTTTTCCAGCTTTGGTGACGCCGTCCCTGCCATGGACCGCGTCCATGGCCTTCACCTTTTTGGTGGACACCACCTTTATTGTGCACCGCGCCTCCCCCTTCGTCGCCATGTGGTAGCCCTTCCCGCCAAATGATTGGGCGGAAGAGGCCCGAGACACCTATAAAGGGAGGAGGAGCCCGTTCGGGCAAATGGTTCGATCTTTGGTAGGCACTCTGGGCTCGCAAGTTCGATCCCCTGGAGAACTCGACGCTGTTCTAGCTCAAGATCTAGGGTTAGACATTGTTAGCCACCTCGAGCTCGACAAGCCCTCCTTGTACTGTAAACTCTCCAAGCAGTGCAATACACAAAAGCAGGACGTAGGGTTTTACCTCCACAAGAGGGCCCTGAACCTGGGTAAGACCGAGCGTTCCATCTTTGCAGTGCTGTCCCGCAGCGAGTCCGACGAGCACCGTCGCCGGAGCACGTTGAGGGTTGTTTGATTTCGTGTTCAGCCCCTTACTCGATCCTTCTCGAGACACCCCCAGTTCCTGGGACAGATCTCCGACAATATTCAACTCAAATGAATAATTTGGAGATACTTACTATAAATTTGTAAGTATCGCTTGCAGCCAGAACTGTGACTGTGAACTGACTATATTGCTATCCCACCAAAGCACTTCTTAGTCAAGCGTCATCAAAACCTAGAGCAGATCCTGCAAATTTGTCAAGCTATCAACATGGCTTTGTTAGCATTTTTAATCCCATCAGATTTAATCTTATATAATGGATTGCGACTGGAAAAAATATATATAGTTACCAGAAAATTACGGAATGAACATGGATTGTCAACACAGCAAGAGTACGAAGATCCAGACAGCTTATCCAAGAGAAGATATCCACACCTCCAACCTGGTGCTACAAATCCCGCAAGGAAAGGAATGTTAGCTTCTTTTGGGTAACTAAACAAAGTTGTAATGAAACCGTCGCGAACCAATACTACCCATCTCTGCAGAGACATCCTATAAAAGTACAGTAAAATACTAATGTAGTTAAAAGTTCAAATTTACCACTACACTACTACTGCCTACTCTGAAGATGTTGTTTAGATCCTGAGTCTGGCCTTTAGAATTTTAAGAATCCATGAGATGGGAGCCAAATTTGCATTTACCAAATATCCCCATCCACGAAATGAAGTGCATTTCTCATGAGTACAGTAGTTAAAGAACACCGTGAAAATGGTAATCACAGTAGTATGAATCAATGCTAGCGAAGCCATGGTCTGGATTGTGTAGTTGAAATGTGGAGAAATCAATAGGCAGCTGCTAGTACTGCGGCGTGGCGCGAGGGGTCGAAGGGGATCCAGTTGTGGCCGCGGTCGGCGGGGTGGCGGAAGTTGGTGGCCGGCAGGAACTGGAGGCCCCCGAGCACGAGGATGGCGGCGAGGGCCAGCATCTGCATCCCCGGCCACGTCCGCGGCACCGGCTCGACGTCGCAGTGGATGACGCGCTGAGGCTGCTGCGCCCCATCGCCCCTCGCGTTCGCGGCGGCCGCCGCGGGGCGGCGCTGGAGGCCGTCCATGGATGGGGTGGAGAAGGTTTGGAGGGAGGCGGGGTGGCGGAGGGCCGCGGTCGGCGGGGTGGCGGAAGTGGGTGGCCGGCAGGAACTGGAGGCCCCCGAGCACAAGGATGGTGGCGAGGGGCAGCATCTGCATCCCCGGCCACGCCCGCGGCGCCGGCTCGATGTCGTAGTGGATGACGCGCTGAGGCTGCTGCGCCCCATCGCCCCTCGCGTTCGCGGCGGCCGCCGCGGGGCGGCGCTGGAGGCCGTCCATGGATGGGGTGGAGAAGGTTTGGAGGGAGGCGGGGCGGCGGAGGGGAGCCTAACGGGCGGCGGGGCGAGCCATATGGTCGCCGGAGTCGCCGGCGGCGACCAATCCACGGCGGCGGAGATCTCAGAGGACGCAGAGCATGGCGGCGGCGATTATGGCGTGCTCGCGGCGCCCCGACAGATGATCTCCGTCGAGAAGGGAGAGGGAGTGACGCCGGAGGTCCCTGTGATCGCAGATCTGTCCGGGGAGAGGCGGAGCGGCCGCGCGGCGAGGTTCGGCCGTCACGCGAGAGAGAGGAAGGGGGAGTGTGCTGACGGTTTTACAGAAAAGTCCGCGAGTTTTTCGGAATTCGCGTTTTGGTCCCTCGCTTCGCGTTTCCGTGGACTGCGGGTTCGATTAACTGTTTTCTGAGGGGCTTTTCTGCAAAAGCGTCATCGACGCCTCTGCTGGCCGTCCGATCGACGGCGGACGGCCGGGGTCGCAGAACTGTAGTACTGTAGCTAGCTACAGTGATTACTGTAGCTAGCTACAGTGATTACTGTAGCTAGCTACAGTCGCCGAGCAAGGAGAGCGCAAGAATTCGTTTCACTTTAATATAGTTAGTAGATTGCCTAAATGGGAGGGAAAATTTAGAAGGCCAATATAATATGAGTTCCTCCATAAGGTGTGCATTTCTCAAGATATGAGTGAAATCAAATGCACATATTCAATGACGAATAGGTAGAGGAAATCAAACTATATTGAAGGATCTAAAGATTGCAAATAAGATGAGATCCCTTTTAAACATCTCCACAAAGGGAGAAAAGCAATCGAAAAGATCCGAAAAGAGTGTTCTAAATGAAATGGAGAAGCTCCCCAATGTTCACGCACTGTTGACGAGTGCACAAATATGGAATCCTCACTCCCCCAAAATCATCTAGAATACAACAAGTGCAAGAGTGCATAAAAAAAACATAGCACATAGCACTTGCACCAAAGATATGGTTAAGCCATTAGAATATACCAATTGAAAAGATTCAACATAAGAGAGGTCTAACCAAGATACAAAGAAGATCTTTTTAAAATAAAATGTTCACAAGCTCAAGGATACCAATTGAAACTAAAACCAATTGAAAAGGCCAAAAGCTAGTGAGAACAATTAGGCAATACAAATCAAAATGCTCACCATGGTAAGCATGAAGTCAAAGATCTTCAATAAAACATGAGTGCGTAAAAATGCAACTAAAGGTAAGACAAGCACTCACGAGCGAAATTCTTTTTGAAGTCACCAAAGAGTCAAAGATAATAATCAAGGTGACTCGAAAAGAAAGGGATACCAATTGAAAAAAAGAGGTTACCTCTCTCATATGTATAGGTTTCTAAGTAGATAAATCGATGATGATATATACTCACAAAGAAACATGTACATACGAAATGGTTAGAGAAAAAGAGAACAAGGTATCCAAAGGGAAGACATAAATACACAAATACGATTATTGCTTAAAAGCATAGCACATAGCTCAAATTTATCTTATTGTATATAGATGAACTTCAAACACATCAAAGACATCACACATATCACTAAGGGAACAAGAGATAGTGAAGATGCTTTGAGAAAAGGCAACAAGTATCATAAGAAGGATATCAATTGAAGGAAAGGTTTTTGCAATTTCAACACAAATATCACAAAGATATACCAAGTGAAGGAAATAGGCCAAAACCACAACAATTGCATATAAAAGCATTTCATGCCAAGAAGCAACCTACACAAGGTTGAAACTAGAAAATTATGCATGGGATAGATACTTGTTACCGAGATGTCATTGGTGATGAAGAAGATGAGAGTTCGTTAATCATCGTAGCTTGACTCCTATAATCACATGGTGAGATCACCTTCCTTATGAATGAGGCAAGCATCCAATGCATCTCCATTGTACCTAAAACACAATTCAAGTACAAAATGGTTCCCAAACTCATTGGGTCCCATAGTAGTTAGATACACTACAATATATAGGACACGCTCCACCTAAATATGTGCATATAGATATGAAATTGAATTTCATGCACATCTTAGCCGATTTAGGATTTGGTGGAGTATACCCAATATATTGGAACAAAAAGACAAGCATGCCATAAGATATATATATATATTAATAAATATGCAAGCAAAGACTTTCTAGAACCAATTTGGACACACACACCAAGTAAACCAAAAGTAGGCACACCAAGGTGTGACACTAAAAGGTTGTCCAAATTATATCAAAATCCAAATCAACACATGATCAAGGAAGAATCAAAACAACCAATGATTGATTCCAACACATCACCACATGAAGTGAGATATCAATAGGAATCAAATCAAACAACACATGAGAGATAAGATGCCAATTGAAAATAAGATACCTGCAAGAGGCAAAGATACCAAATAGAAGAGTATTACTTGAAAGACATCAAGTAACATAAAATCAAGAACCAAGGTATCAAAGCTCCCATAAGAGATACCAATTGAAACAAATATCTATGGATGAGATATAAAATTTCAATAGATACAATTGAAGGTACCTAAGCAAGATCAATGAGCATAGAAGATAAGATAAAAAAAAAGATAAATGCTCATTGGGTTTTCTCATTTAAGAAGATAATACACAAAACAAGAAATGAGAAAGCAAACTCCCAAAAGAGAGCAAGGTTACAAAAAAAACCAAGCACTCTTTTATATTTTTCAAGATGGCACAAAGCCTAAAAGAAAAGGTTTGTCTTCCATAAACACCAAGGAAAGAAATTAAATGCCAATTGAAAAGATCAAATGTCAATTGATAAGATAGTGTTCTAAATAATAAAGAAAAGCTCCCCCAAGATTCGTGCATTATCTTTAGGATTTGCATTTGAATACAAAACACACACACAAGGGTTCATTACTCCTTATATGCCATTTAAAGCACTAACAAGATCAATAAGACATAAAGATCCTCAAGAGGCAAGGAAGACAAAAGGGAGTCAACGCAAAATAAAAACTTGGCAAGAGATAAGGCGAATAAGAGAAAAGGCCAAACGTAAGGATAATCAAAAATATTCTACCACAAACATGAGTATCAATTGTCCAAGGGCAATGAGGAAAAGGAAATATTTTCCCGGTGATAGAGATATTCAAGAATATCCTCACAAGATAAATCATATGGCAAAAGATAAGAATTAAAGCAATGCCATATTTGATAGAGTTTGTTGGTAGCTCCAACTATTCGAACCAACCGGCAAGGCCATGGTTAAAATAATATGGAGCGAATGATTTCTCAAACAGCATATGGAAATACATATTTGAGGAAAACCACACCAAGCAAAACTCAAGCAAACAAGATCCAAAAGAAAGCCAAATAGAAGCACTCAATAAAATTGGAATTTGTTCGAGCAAACATGCCACATAGGAATAGGATAATTTACAATATCAAATCCAAGTGGCAAAACCTCAAATGTTCACGTTTTCTAGAATTGTAATAGGCACATAGCTTATTACTCCCCCATAACGTGATGATCCATTTATTTCTAACAAGAGGCAACTAAAAACCAACTAGAGAAATTAATGGACATTATAGAATTTGAATTTCTCATGAATAATACATACCACATAGAGACTAGATAATCTTGTTATATCAATACTATGTGGTGTACATCATGAATACACATTTTTGTGATTGTGAAGTGCACAAAGTAAGTCACTCACCCAAAAATGGTATAGTCCATTAATCTCTAAAAAGAGCCAAATAAAATCCACACAAGATCCAATAAAAGGCTAAACACAAAGTTTACACATACATGATACGCAACTATCATACACATGCTTGATTTCTCAAGATAAGTAAGAAAGAAGCACATCACATACAAACACATGATAGGAACAAAACTAACACATGCAAGGGGGAAAGTAACTTTCAATGTAAATGAGTTAAGTACAAGTTACCGCAAGGAGGAACATTGGGTATAAGATAGATATGTGATAATCCAAAAGACTTGACTTGAGGAAATATAACCATGAAGATCCCTTATTTCTTCATAAGATAGCCAAGTCTCCAATGTCCTCCAACTCAACCTATTGATCAAGTTTGAGCTTGTTGGTCCCCAACCAAGTTGGATCCTAAGAGGTTAGTCACAATACGTTTGGGTACCCAAATGGTTCTTTTCTTGACACCACTTTGAGTACCCACATATTCGGCAAACACATTGCCAACCCTATCCTTTCTAAGAGAATAAACATCATCAATTAGAATGGGGTTGGATAGGGTACCACTAACGCATGAGGAAGCCAAGTGACCCTTCTCACAGCATAAGTAGCAACTTCGACTCTTCTCCTTCTTCTTGATAGGCTCCTCAACTTGAGGAGCATTGATTTGAGTCTTCTTAGGAGGTGTGTAACATCCCAGAATTAATATAAGTATTATTATTCCAAAAATGTGGGCCAACAAAAAATTCTATTATTTTATTTGTGATTGCATGTATTTCATTGCTTGATGTGTGTGTGTGTGTTTGCTAAATAAAAATAAGAAGAGAGGAAAAAGAAATAAAATAAAGACATCAACACATAAAATCATGTGACAAGTGACAAACAAATTTCTCCAAGGGAGAAATTAAGTTTCTTCCAAATAAAATTCAGGGGAGTGATACTTAATCACTCTCAATTTTATTCCTACCCTTTTCCCTCCCAAAATATATTTTCTAAAAATCTCAAATTAAAAATTCTATTTCTTTCTTTATTCTTTTCAAATCACAAAATGTGCTATGATGCACTTATCAAATAAATTACATCATAGCATCAAAAATCCATGTTTATACCTATGACTCAAATCATGGAAATAAATTTCAGAAATTTGAATTAAAATTTCGTTGGAGCATTTCATTGAACACTTGGAGGGCAGAGCCCATGTTCTTCCCCAATTCGATGAACCCGAGATCAAATCAATGGATTTGGAGTTCGGTTCTTCGATTCCTTGCACCCCTCTACTCCTCTCCACCTCGCTGGCCTCCCTAGCACACTAGAGCCTCACGGGAGCAACCCAAGTGGTCGCGGTGATCATCGCCACCCAGGGAGCAGCGGCACTGTCGCCATGCCGTGCTGCTCCATGCGGTCGAGGAGACCATCTAGCCGCCCAGCTAGCCATAGTGCCGCACCCTGCCTCTCCCAGCACCACACCGCTCCCCCTGGACACGGGAATTGGTCGCCCCCGACACCACATGCCCGTGCCCGTGCATGCCCAGCGCCGCCTGAGAGCTCACAGAGCACGCGCGGAGCGTCCCCCCCTGTCGAGCTCGTGCCACGCCACCCCCATTTCTGCTCCCTGGCCTCCCCACACCGTAGAAACACCATAGCCGCCCCCTACGGCGAGCTATCGCGCCCCTGCACCGCACCCCGCACCGCGTCCACCGTGCACCGGTCGTCGGACTATAAAACCACCCTGAGCCCCCCATTTTCTCCACACTCCACCCCAGCACATCTCCCTCACTCCACCACCCCTCATGCACCGCCAGGAGGGCGGAGCCGCCGAAGCCAGGCCGCTACTGCCCATGTTCTTCTCAGGGCACCGCCGTGCCCGAGGTAGACGTCGGTCATGCACCCGTGCTGCTGCTCTCTCTTCCCTCCCTCTGGTCTATCCACCTTGTTGCCCTAGCTCACCGTACTCACCCGCATCTTTTTCCCCTCTGTTCCGTGCATAGACTCACCGCCAGGAGCTCGCCGGAGTTGCAGGACGTGGCCGTGGAAACGCAGCCGCTCGCCGCCGACGAACCAGCCGTCCCCAGCAAGCACCAGTCCACCCACGAGCTTCCCCGAGCCTCCGCCGTCGTTCTGCACCATCCTCGCATCCACCCGAGCCCTGGGGTGAGAGATCCATCCACCACCGTGCCGCCGGCGCGGCGGCGCCGCCAGTCTATGGTCGTCGCTGTTGCCTTTGAACGCGGGCCGTTGGATCTATATCTAACGGCAGCGTACCGGTTCGTTTACGTTAGGCTGACGGGCTGGCCCCACCCGTCAGCGTTTTAATAATTTACCCGCGCACGCTGAGTCACTGACTCGTGGACCCCACCTGTCATACTTTTAAACATTATCCAGAATAGTTAGGTTTTCCAATTTAGTTTTTTCTGGAATATCAGTACTGGCATCAACTTTAAAAAATCAATATCTCGAGATCTAGGAATCCAAATAAATCAAATAAATATGTTCTGGAAAGCTTATGAAATTATTTAACTCACCAAGTGGTTTCATTTCATTTAGATTAGTAAGTAAAGAATAGTATTAAAAATGCCACAGGAGGTATATAATCTAAACTTGTTTGTTTCTGATGCTCTGTTAATCCAAATAATTTCCAACCAATTTTGCTAGCTTTGTACTGTGATCACTTAGCTCCCCTAATTTTTGTAGAATTAATTAGTCATTATTAATTAATTGGCATCTATTGAAAGTCAGAAAGCATTTCTGGACTAAAACATTTATATAACAATAAAGGTTAATCCAAATGAGTTAGGACCAATTCTGTTAGATCACATTTAATCAGTGTTAATTACCCCTAAAAGGATTTAATTTTTTAATAATATTAGCTTGAGTTGTAGCAAAAACTAAAATATTAACTTACTGGATTAAAACAATTATATAGGGAGTTTAATAACTCCAATTGAATTAAATCCAATTGGGTTGTCTTCTACACATCAGTAGCTTTCCGTAGAATTTTAGTTCATATTTTTGTGATCAACAGAACATAAGTTATGCAATTAAACATGAAACCCTAGTTTCTGCCGTAATTGTGACACAATTAAATAATGGTTAATTAAATTAAATTGAATTCAAACTGTGGTACTTTGTGTGAGCAGTAGCTAATTATGATGTTTATGAGTGTAATGATGTGATGCTTGCTTAGTTAGTTTAGTGATTGTTTGTATTGTTTATTTATCGATTAGATGAGAACGTTGCCGGAACCTACGAGGAGGGGGAGCACTTCGAACAGCAGGAACCCGAGAACTTTGTTGAGCAAGGCAAGCTACTTCACTGAGCTTGCATTTATATTCATCTACTTTGATCACCTGAATTAGTCAAAAGTGTCAATGATTTTTGAAAACCTTTTTACAAAGACATGAAAACTATTTTGCCACACTATGTAGAATTATAGAGTAGATTTTTAAAACTATAGGATGGGGAAAACATGATTGATTCCAAACTCCTTTTTAAAGTACCATGGATGGACGTAGAATGCCGAATTCTCGGTATGGAAGTGGAGAAAGGTTGAATGGTGATGTTTATGAAAAATGCACATTGTGTCCTAGTACTTACGTCAACCAGCCAATAACCTGTGCGACCACATCTACCCACATATGGGAAAGGGCGTAGTCATATAGTTTGCTCATATTAGTATGGGATGCCTCAACAACGAGGATGACCTCGTTCCATGAGGGGATGGTCATGGCGACCGTACCCCCTGACCTGGGTCCCAAGTGTCTGATGGACGGGGGATTGAAGGGTTCGCTCGCCGGGCAGAACTACGAGTCCTCACACTTAGGTTCCTCGACGGGGGATCCTGTACTAGGTGTCGAGGGAATGGTGAATTCGTAGCGGTAGGGTCCTATACTAGCATGAGCAAAGGACAGGCTATGGTCGGTGGCTCAACTTCGCATACACCTTGTATGGTGGGACATGGCAGACACAATGAGTTACCGGATGGATGTGGGAAAAGCTTTCTACCTCTGCAGAGGGTAAAACTATTCGAATAGCCGAGTCCTCAGATATGGACAGTTGGGAGGCCCTACTAGACCATGTGCAAAGTTTTTGGAAAAGTTGTAAGCTAAAAGAAACAAATGTGGAGGTGATGTTACACAACCATACCAAATGGAGTGGTATGAGTTGTTGGAAATAAATGGACCATGATGAGACATGGTCGGGAAAAAGGAGGAGTTTTGGAGAAACAATTATAATGGTGATTTTTTTAAGAAAGTAATAAAACTCGTCTCATCTTTGTTTTTCAATAAAGATATAGAGATGTGATCTTTTTCAACAAGGATATAGAGATGTTTTAATAAATGAAGTGTTATAGAAATCAACTTAAAACTGGTGCATACTCACGTTGGGGTAGTTTGCGAGTACAATTCCCATTGTACTCATATTGGTTTCGTCCCTGGCTATTGTCTTAGCCAGATCTCGAGGAGAACTACGTCGAAGCGGAGTATGGAGACTTCTATGCGAACTAGGGATCTTCATTAGTCAACTGCCTGTCGGGTCGTCGTTAGGACGCGTTGGACTTCTACTACGTAGCTTCCGCTGAATGCTTTTGATTTGGCCCATGAAGGCAACTATGTAAGACTTGGTCTAAATGACCTATTATGTGAGACTTTAATTCGGTATTGTAATGGATGTAAACTTTGGTATTCAATTCGGATTATGGGCAACGACAGACTGATCACGGGATCGTTGTGTGAACCATAATCGGGTATTTCAGACAGCTAGTCCGGGGTCCCCACAGAGTTGGTATCAGAGCACATCTTGACCATAGGAGACCTTAGTTAGCATGGTCGTTAGATAGGAGTTACAAAAGTAATTTCTAAAACAAAGGAGTGAAATATTTTCGAAAATTGCTTATCTCCCAATCCTCTCATATATGCAAAATTTTACTCTCACTAAGTATTGCAACCTTCCGGTATCCTTAAAAATTTTACGCACTCATTAATTCATTAAGCTAAAATTTTGACTTACTTGTTGCCTCACTAAAACTTAAAATTTTGCACTCTAGTCATCTCACTAACTTAAAATTTTGCTTAAAAACTGTAGATGGCGCTACACTTCACCGAGTTTCTGCAAGTTAAGGAGAAGGGCAACCTCATGTTCGAGAAAGACTTGTACAAGTTGAGCGACATTTTGGGTCGCCCAGCTCCTGAGTTCCGTGGAGCGCAGGTCGACGTTCACGATCAGGGTAACCTGAGTTGGCTCATCGAGTCGTCTGTCCGGGGGAACATCAAGTCCTCCCATTCCAGGACGATGTCTTTCACCACGATGGATGCCAGCTGGGACGACAGACTGTGTCGTGCCATGCAGAGGCTGCTGGCCCGACTTTGTGAGGAGCACAAGGAGGAGTTAGCAAACTCACCTTTCAGGTTCTACGGGAGGCGTGACACCGAGGGACGTCCTACTTCCACCGTTCGCCACCCCACCTTTGGAGAGCACCTCGTGGACATGGAGGTCCTACTTTACCGTACCCAGGAGGACCTACGCAGCGTGAGGTACCGGTCTCACTTTGAGCGCATCGCGCTCGAGGCGAGCCGTGACCGTGTTGCACTCCTGCAGCAGGACAAGGCCGACCTTCACCAGAGAAGGATCCGCCGGAAGAAGACCATCGCCAAGCTCCGCAAGAGAGTGGCAGAGCAGGACGAGATGATCGAGGACCTTGAGCGCCGAGCCAATGAGATGGAGGAGGAAGGCGAGGATCTCCGCAAGGAGAGCAGCGCCTTCATTAGTGACGATGAGGATTACTTGGAGGAGATGGACTACGAGGAGGACGACGACGAGGAGGAGATCGTCGACGACGAGGAGGAGCCGACCGAGCCCCTTCTTGACGAGGACGAGGAGGACCCAGAGGAGCGTGTCTTCAAGTCTGACACCGACGACGTTGTGCCGAGTGTTCCACCATAGTAGTTGGATCACTTAGTCGCTCTCGAGTTATCGTAGGGTTAGGTCAACCCAGTTGTAGTCGCTTTTGAGTCGTGTAATGGTTCCTTTGAAACCATATGCTTGTAGCAACCATGTAAGATATGTGGAACTTATGCATGTGATGCTTTTGCTTGATAATGTTGTGTGCTTTGAAAATTTTGAAATTTGCAAATTCATCTCGAAAACTTCTGTGTAGTAAAGACCTCTTACCCCAACAACTCGAAACCCTACTCTCCTACCCTGTTAAAGTAAGGCACATCCCTAGTCTGTTTTGCCTCTTACACCCGTTTAATCTCAGGATGGTGGAGACACGAGGAGGAGGAGGCCAAGGTCGCAATGACCCCACCACCACCTGAGCCTACCCCGACCCAACTTCTTAGGATCATTATGGAGGACCGCGAGGCCTGTCGCCAAGAGCGTCAAGCCCACCTTACTGTTCTCCAGCAACTCGCCGCTAATGCCCAGAACAACAACAATGGCAATGGCAATGGTAACGGAGATGGACACTTGCAATCCACTTTGAGCGATTTCCAGAAGACCAACCCACCCACCTACTCCAAGGGACTTCACCCCTTGGAAGCCGATGACTGGCTTCGCACCATCAACAACAATCTGGAAGTTGCCGCAGTAAGGGAGAATGAGAAGGTTCTGTATGCAACCCACTATCTTGCTGGACCTGCACGAGCTTGGTGGGATACTACCAAGGCTCTCCAGCAAGTTGGTTATGTGATCAATTGGACTGAGTTCCAGGAGAAGTTCCGCAAGAAGCACATTCCTAGCGGACTTATTGAGAGGAAGAAGGATGAATTCCGCAAGCTGAGACAGGGAAGCAAGGACGTGGTTGGCTATCTTGATGAGTTTACCGATTTATCTCGGTATGCTCCTGATGATGTCGAATCCGAGAAGAGGAAGATCGAGCGCTTCATGAATGGACTGCATGATGAGCTTCAGTGCGCCTTGGTTATCCATGACTTCATTGATTTGGAGTCACTTGTGGACAAGGCTATCCAGCTGGAGACCAAGCGCAAGTCTATGTTTGAAGGACGCAAGAGAAGGATGATTGCTTCAGAAGGTTCTAGCAGCCAGAAGCCTCGTACTTTTCCACCAGCACCCAAGCCTGCTTATCGACCACCGCAAGCCCCACGCCCCACCTTTCCAAACCGCCCAAACAACTTCAACCGTCCCAATGACAACAACCGTCCAGGAGGAAACCACAACAACTTCAATCCCAAGGCCAATGTTGTCTGCTTTGAATGCGGTACCAAAGGTCACTACTCCAGATAATGCCCCAATCCCAAGAAGCCAGCACCGAACCCTGGTCAAGCCCGCAATGGAAATGGAAATGGCAAGAATGCCGCACCCCGTGGAAATGCTGCTGTTGTCAAGGGCCGTCTGCACCACATCAATGCTGAAGAAGCTGAGGAAGCGTCAGATGTTGTGCTGGGTACGTTCCTTGTCAACTCAGTACCTGCAACTGTTCTGTTTGATTCTGGTGCCACCCATTCATTTGTTACCCAAGAGTTTGTTTCCAAGGGAGGTTTAGTCGGGAGTCTTTTACCCAAGCCCATGTTGATACAAACCCCAGGATTGTTAGCTAAAACCAACCAGATGTGTTCCGAAACCCTCATAGAGATTGGAGGAGAAAAGTTTGCAGCCAACCTAATCATTTTAGGAACCCAAGGCATAGATGTGATTCTTGGAATGGATTGGTTAGCCAAGTATCACGGCCGTATTGATTGCGCCAGAAGAGCTGTTACTCTCACTTCAGACAATGGAGTTGAAGTGAAGTATGTATCTGAGACCAGCCAGACTAGACCAGGATGCCATGAGGGCATAGCTCGACCCACCCTTGATGAGATCCGCGTTGCTCACCTATTCCGAGATGTTTTCTCGGAGGAATTGCCTGGTATGCCGCCAGACAGAGATATTGAGTTCGTGATTGAACTTATCCCAGGAACCTCTCCAATATCCCAGAGACCTTATCGGATGAATCCAGAAGAATTAGTGGAATTAAAGAAGCAGTTGGCTGATATGCTCAGTAAAGGCCTTATTCGCCCAAGCGCTTCACCTTGGGGATCACCCATCATTTTTGTGGACAAAAGAGACGGTACCACGTGACTGTGTGTGGATTATCGTAAGCTCAATGACGTGACCATTAAAAACAAATATCCTCTTCCCAAGATCGAGGATCTGTTCGATCAAATGAACGGAGCCCGAGTCTTTTCAAAGATCGATCTATGGACAGGATATCACCAGTTGAAAATCCGAGACTCAGACATTCCCAAGACTGCCTTCACCACCCGTTACGGATTATTTGAGTACACCGTAATGTCCTTTGGTCTGACCAATGCCCCAGCCTATTTCATGAACCTGATGAACAAGATCTTCATGGAGTACCTCGACAAGTTCGTGGTAGTCTTCATCGACGATATTCTTGTTTATTCCAAGACCGAAGAAGAACATGCTGTTCACCTACGCCTAGTTTTGGAGACACTTCGAGAGCACCAACTCTATGCCAAGCTTAGCAAGTGTGAGTTTTGGCTTAAAGAGGTGGCATTTCTCGGACATGTCATATCTGCCGAAGGAGTTTCTGTTGACCCGGAGAAGATTAAAGCCATTCTTGACTAGAAGACCCCCACCAGTGTGACCGAGATCCGCAGCTTTCTCGGACTAGCGGGTTATTACCGCAAGTTCGTTGAAGGATTTTCCAGTATAGCCAAGGTCATGACCCAACTGTTGAGGAAGGACCAGAAATTCTAATGGACCCAAAAGTGTGAAGATAGTTTCCAAGAGTTGAAGAAGAAATTAACCACAGCCCCAGTCCTAGTAATGCCGGATGTCACCAAGAGTTTCGACGTGTATTGCGATGCATCACGCCTCGGACTTGGTTGCGTTCTGATGCAAGAAGGCAAGGTGGTGTCGTATCTGTCTCGACAGTTGTGACCGCATGAAGAGAATTACCCAACCCATGACCTGGAATTAGCTGCTGTTGTTTTTGCTCTTAAAACATGGCGTCCCTATCTTGTGGGACATCGTTGTGAGATCTATACGGATCATAAGAGTTTGAAGTATATTTTTACCCAGAAGGAGTTGAACCTGCGACAGAGGAGATGGATGGAACTGATCAAGGATTATGATATTGGAATCCATTATCACCCTGGAAAAGCCAATGTAGTTGCCGATGCCCTTAGTCGCAAGCCATGTGCCCTGAATGCATTGATTCAAGTCGAACAACCAGCCTTGTTTAAGGAGTTCAAAGATTTTGGACTCGAGCTTGTTAGCCAAGGTTATCTCGCCAATCTAGAGTTAGCCCCAACCCTGATGGATCAAATCAAAGAAGCCCAGAAAGATCATGAGAGCATTGAAGGGATTAAGAAGAAGATGTCTCTCGACAAAGCCCCTGGTTTTGCCGAAGATGCCAAAGGAGTGTTGAGATTTAATGGTCGTATCTGTGTGCCCAACGTTAGTGAACTAAAGGAGTTAATCCTGAAAGAAGCCCACGAGAACCCATATTCAATCCACCCTGGAGGAACCAAAATGTACCAAGACCTTCGTGAGAGATTTTGGTGGCATGGAATGAAACAAGAGATTGGTTCTTTCGTAGCCAAATGTGATATCTGTCAGCGAGTCAAAGACGAACATCAGCGACCCGTCAGATTGCTTCAACCTTTGAAAATTCCTGAATGGAAATGGGATGAGATTGGTATGGACTTCATCACTGGACTGCCCAGGTCCAACAGAGGCCATGATTCAATCTGGGTCATCATTGATCGACTGACCAAGGTTGCTCATTTTATTCCGGTCAAGACCACTTATCGCGGAGATTAGTTAGCCGAACTGTAGATGTCCAGAGTAGTAAACCTGCACGGGGTACCCAAGAAGATTGTGTCTGATAGAGGCACACAATTCACCTCAAAATTCTGGAAAGCTCTTCACGAAGCCTTCGGAACCAAGTTAACCTTTAGCACAGCCTATCACCCCCAGACTGGCGGTCAAACCGAGAGAGTGAACCAGATTTTGGAGGACATGCTTCGTGCGTGTGTTTTATCTTATGGTTCCAAGTGGGAAGATTGCCTACCATTTGCAGAGTTCTCCTACAACAATAGCTACCAGTCTAGTCTACAAATGGCCCCGTTTGAAGCATTGTATGGCAAGAAGTGTCGTACGCCCCTGAATTGGTCCGACACCGGAGAAGGCAAATTGTTTGGACCTGACACCCTTCGTGAAGCCGAAGAACAAGTCCAACTTATTCGCGAGCGTCTCAAAACTGCCCAATCCCGTCAGAAGAGTTACGCTGATCCCAAGCGCCGTGACCTCACCTTTAACATCGGAGATTTTGTGTATCTCCGAGTGACACCCCTTAAGGGAATGCAGCGTTTCCATGTCAAAGGGAAGTTAGCACCAAGGTATATTGGACCGTTCAAGATCATTAGCCATCGAGGAGAAGTCTCCTATCAGCTAGAGTTACCCCCGGAACTATCTGAATTTCATGATGTCTTCCACATTTCACTACTTCGGAAGTGTCTTGAAGTTCCTGACCAGCCTGATGTTTTCAAGCACATCGACCACCACTCCATCGACCTGAACAATGACCTGACCTATCGTGATAGATCTCTCAAGATTCTCGAAGAAGATGTTCGTCTTACCCGAAGACGTGCGATCAAGTTCTACAAAGTCCAGTGGACTAATCATTCTGAAGAAGAAGCAACTTGGGAGCGTGAAGATTATCTTAGACGCGAATTCCCAAACTTCCTTAGCCCCTAAGCCTAGCAAATCTCGGGACGAGATTTATTTTAAGGGGGGAAGGATTTGTAACATCCCAGAATTAATATAAGTATTATTAATTCCAAAAATGTGGGCCAACAAATTTTTTCTATTATTTTATTTGTGACTGCATGTATTTCATTGCTTGATGTGTGTGTGTGTGTTTGCTAAATAAAAATAAGAAGAGAGGAAAAAGAAATAAAATAAAGACATCAACACATAAAATCATGTAACAAGTGACAAACAAATTTCTCCAAGGGAGAAATTAAGTTTCTTCCAAATAAAATTAAGGGGAGTGATACTTAATCACTCTCAATTTTATTCCTACCCTTTTCCCTCCCAAAATATATTTTCTAAAAATCTCAAATTAAAAATTCTATTTCTTTCTTTATTCTTTTCAAATCACAAAATGTGCTATGATGCACTTATCAAATAAATTACATCATAGCATCAAAATCCATGTTTATACCTATGACTCAAATCATGGAAATAAATTTCAGAAATTTGAATTAAAATTTTGTTGGAGCATTTCATCGAACACTTGGAGGGCAGAGCCCATGTTCTTCCCCAATTCGACGAACCCGAGATCAAATCGATGGATTTGGAGTTCGGTTCTTCGATTCCTTGCACCCCTCTACTCCTCTCCACCTCGCTGGCCTCCCTAGAACACCAGAGCCTCACGGGAGCAACCCAAGTGGCCGCGGTGATCATCGCCACCCAGGGAGCAGCCGCACTGTCGCCATGCCGTGCTGCTCCATGCGGTCGAGGATACCATCTAGCCGCCCAGCTAGCCATAGCGCCACACCCTGCCTCTCCCAGCACCACACCGCGCCCCCTGGACACGGTAATTGGTCGCCCTCGACACCACACGCCCGTGCCCGTGCACGCCCAGCGCCGCCCGAGAGCTCATAGAGCACGCGTGGAGCGTCCCCCCTGCTGAGCTCGCGCCACGCCACCCCACGCCCCAATTTCTGCTCCCTGGCCTCCCCACACCGTAGCAACACCATAGCCGCCCCCTACGGCGAGCTATCGCGCCCCTGCACCGCACCTCGCACCGCGTCCACCGTGCACCGGCCGTTGGACTATAAAACCACCCGAGCCCACCATTTGCTCCACACTCCACCCCAGCACATCTCCCTCACTCCACCACCCCTCGTGCACCACCAGGAGGGCGGAGCCGCCGAAGCCAGGCCGCTGCTGCCCTTGTTCTTCTCAGGGCACCGCCGTGCCCGAGGTAGACGTCGGTCACGTAGCCGTGCTGCTGCTCTATCTTCCCCCCCTCTGGTCTATCCACCTTGTTTCCCTAGCTCACCGCACTCACCCGCATTTTTCCCCCTCTGTTTCGTGCACAGACTCTCCGCCAGGAGCTCGCCGGAGTTGCAGGCCGTCCCCAGCAAGCACCAGTCCACCCACGAGCTTCCCCGAGCCTCCGCCGTCATTTTTCACCATCCCCGCATCCACTCGAGCCCTGAGGTGAGAGATCCATCCACCACCGTGCCGCCGGCGCAGCGGCGCCGCCAGTTTATGGTCGTCGTCGTTGCCTTTGAACAAGGGCCGTTGGATCTAGATCTAACGACAGCGTACCGGTTCGTTTACGTTAGGCTGACGGGATGGCCCCACCCGTCTGCGTCTTAATAATTTACCCGCGCACACTGAGTCACTGACTCGTGGACCCCACCTATCATACTTTTAGACATTATCCAGAATAGTTAGGTTTTCCAATTTAGTTTTTTCTGGAATATCAATACTGGCATCAACTTTAAAAATCAATATCTCGAGATCTAGGAATCCAAATAAATCAAATAAATATGTTCTGGAAATCTTATGAAATTCTTCAACTCACCAAAGTGGTTTCATTTCATTTAGCTTAGTAAGTAAAGAATAGTATTAAAAATGCCACAAGAGGTATAAAATCTAAACTTGTTTGTTTCTGATGCTCTGTTAATCCAAATAATTTCCAACCAATTTTGCTAGCTTAGTAGTGTGATCACTTAGCTCCCCTAATTTTTGTAGAATTAATTAATCATTATTAATTAATTGGCATCTGTTGAAAGTCAGAAAGCATTTCTGGACTAAAACATTTATATAACAATAAAGGTTAATCCAAATGAGTTAGGACCAATTTTGTTAGATCACATTTAATCAGTGTTAGTTACCCCTAAAAGGATTTAATTTTTTAATAATATTAACTTGAGTTGTAGCAAAAACTAAAATATTAACTTACTGGATTAAAATAATTATATAGGGAGTTTAATAACTCCAATTGAATTAAATCCAATTGGGTTGTCTTCTACACATCAGTAGCTTTCTGTAGAATTTTAGTTCATATTTTTGTGATCAACAGAACATAATTTATGAAATTAAACATGAAACCCTAGTTTCTGCCGTAATTGTGACACAATTAAATAATGGTTAATTAAATTAAATTGAATTCAAATTGTGATACTTTGTGTGAGCAGTAGCTAATTATGATGTTTATGAGTGTAATGATGTGATTCTTGCTTAGTTAGTTTAGTGATTGTTTGTATTGTTTATTTATCGATTAGACGAGAACGTTGCCGGAACCTACGAGGAGGGGGAATACTTCGAACAGCAGGAACGCCGAGAACTTTGTTGAGCAAGGCAAGGTACTTCACTGAGCTTACATTTATATTCATTTACTTTGATCACCTGAATTAGTCAAAAGTGTCAATGATTTTTGAAAACCTTTTTACAAAGACATGAAAACTATTTTTGCCACACTATGTAGAATTATAGAGTAGATATTTAAAACTATAGGATGGGAAAACATGATTGATTCCAAACTCCTTTTTAAAGTATCATGGATGGACGTAGAATGCCGAATTCTCGGTATGGAAGTGGATAAAGGTTGAATGGTGATGTTTATGAAAACTGCACATTGTGTCCTAATACTTACGTCAACCAGCCAATAACCTGTGCGACCACATCTACCCACATATGGGAAAGGGCGTAGTCATATAGTTTGCTCATATTAGTATGGGATGCCTCAACAACGAGGATGACCTCGTTCCATGAGGGGATGGTCATGGCGACGTATCCCCTGACCTGGGTCCCGGTGTCTGATGGACGGGGGATTGAAGGGTTCGCTCGCCGGGCAGAACTACGAGTCCTCACACTTAGGTTCCTCGACGGGGGATCCTGTACTAGGTGTCGAGGGAATGGTGAATTCGTAGCGGTAGGGTCCTATACTAGCATGAGCAAAGGACAGGCTATGGTCGGTGGCTCAACTTCGCATACACCTTGTATGGTGGGACATGGCAGACACGATGAGTTACCGGATGGATGTGGGAAAAGCGTGCTACCTCTGCAGAGGGTAAAACTATTCGAATAGTCGAGTCCTCAGATATGGACAGTTGGGAGGCCCTACTAGACCACGTGCAAAGTTTTAGTAAAAGTTGTAAGCTAAAAGAAACAAATGTGGAGGTGATGTTACACAACCATACCAAATGGAGTGGTATGAGTTGTTGGAAATAAATGGACCATGATGAGACATGGTTGGGAAAAAGGAGGAGTTTTGGAGAAACAATTATAATGGTGATTTTTTTAAGAAAGTAATAAAACTCGTCTCATCTTTGTTTTTCAATAAAGATATAGAGATGTGATCTTTTTCAACAAGGATATAGAGATGTTTTAATAAATGAAGTGTTATAGAAATCAATTAAAACTGGTGCATACTCACGTTGGGGTAGTTTGCGAGTACAATTCCCATTGTACTCATATTGGTTTCGTCCCTGGCTATTGTCTTAGCCAGATCTCGAGGAGAACTACGTCGAAGCGGAGTATGGAGACTTCTATGCGAACTAGGGATCTTCATTAGTCAACTGCCTGTCGGGTCGTCGTTAGGACGCGTTGGACTTCTACTACGTAGCTTCTGCGAATGCTTTTGATTTGGCCCATGAAGGCAACTATGTAAGACTCGGTCTAAATGACCTATTATGTAAGACCTTAATTCGGTATTGTAATGGATGTAAACTCTGGTATTCAATTCGGATTATGGGCAATGACAGACTGATCCCGGGATCGTTGTGTGAACCATAATCGGGTATTTCGGACAGCTAGTCCGGGGTCCCTGCAAGGTGGCCGTTGTTTAACTCGTGGTTGAGCATGAGATTGAACAAGAGGCCGCTTCCCTAGTTGCTTCTCACTAAGAGGCTTCTTCTTCATAGGGCAATATCTAACATGGTGCCCTTCAATCTTGCACTTGAAGCAAGTAATCTTGTCCGAATTCTTGACTTGTTCTTGGCCCTTCTTCTTGTCAATCTTGGACTTGATCTGGTCATTGGAGTTGAATCCAAGTCCACTCTTGTCATTGGGGGATTGTTGCACACTCAACATGTTGTCAAGTGTGGACTTCCCTTTGTGACTCTTTTCCAAGCCTTTCTTCAAAGAAGTGGCTTGGGCCTTGAGCTCATTCCTTTCCTCTACATGGTTAGTGATAACACAAGAACTAGAGGAGGTAGATGCATCATTGTTAGAGAAACAAGGCAAGGAATGTAATTCATCACATGATGTGCCAACATTGTGAGTGGATGAACTACTAGGACTAGCACATTGCAATATAGCATTATTAGTAGAGGATGTGCCATTGTCCACATGAGGCTCACTAGATGTTACCTTGATAGTAATGGCCTCATGAGCCAACTTTAGCCGATCATGGGATACAAGAAGATCATCATGAGAGCTAGATAGATTCTTATGACTTTCTTCCAATTTTCCATAATTTCTAGTTAGCAAATCAAGTTGAGCTCTTAGCTCAACATTCACCTTTAAAATGGATGCTTCACAAGAAGTAGAGTTAGTAGCACAAGCATCATCATTAGTAGCAATAGGAGAACAAGTAGGAATCTCTTCTAGCATTGGAGCTTGGAGTTGATCATGAGGCTTAGAGCAACTCCAGCCGCCCCCCACGAGGCCCCCTAGGACCGCTTTTTGGATGCCGACAGGCGATTTTTCTCCCAGTCGCGCCCCCAGGGTCTCGTTTTTCGCCGGATTTGGCCCAAAATTTATCCGGCGTACCCAGGCCGAACCCAGCGCACTGGGTTCGGCCTGGGGCGCCGGCACAAGGGAAAAGCCGCGCGGGCCAGCCCTGTTGGCGAGACAATTGTTATTCCCGCCGTTTTTGTTTCGCTTCCCTCCATTTCTCCTTCTCCATATCACCTCCATATCGCTTCCCGCCGTAGCTCCCGCCGTTTCCCGCGGAAATCACCTCCCATGGCGCCCAAGAAATTCAACAACCCACGAGCCGCCGGTGAAGAACCACCGGCGAAGATGGCGGGGGCGACCTCCGGGAGGGGTAGGGGGAGGGGGAGGGGGAGGGGGCGGCCGGACAGCTTGAGCAACACCGAGTGGGCGAACGAAGTCGAGCGAAGGAAAGACGGTCACCGCCGACCGCAAGGCAAGGGACGCGAGGAAGAAGGCCAAGGAGGCGGATGAGGCCAAGGAGACACGACGAGCGGCGGTGGCGGCCGGGAAACCGTGCTTTCCTGCGCCGTCGCCACTGTATGCGCCGCACGGCCTCTATTTGCCGGCCCGACGCTTGGGGAAACCCAAGGAAGCCAAGGAGGAAGCCAAGCAAGCGTTGCGTCACCGTCACCGTCGTCCTTCTCACCGTCGCCCACCGCCTTCTCGCCGGCGTCGCCAGCCACACCCCACTGGAGGGGGGACACGCTGGAAGGCTCCACCACAAAACCGATGCTGAGCACCAGTACTACTCCGCCATCGTCGCCGCCGATCGCTGCGCCATCGACCGACCCCTCCTACGTGGTGCAAGTGGAGGAGGACGACGAGCCGGCATCATCGCCGAAGATCGCTGCGCCATCGACCGACTCCGTCGTGGTGCAAGTGGAGGACGACGAGCCGACGTTTTGAGGCCAACGTCGTCGATTTGGCTACATATGGCCATTTTCTTTTTGTAAAACTATGCAAACTTGACCGCCGAATTGTGGCTGGATCACCGGACTTGCGATCGCCGATATGTAGCGGGAACACGTCGATTAAAAAAAAGTGTCTTGGGGGCCGAAAGCTGGGGGGGCGGGTGGGAACCGAGGCCTCCCCAAGGCTTGGGGGGCGCCGGCGAACGGGCTAAAAAGCCTTCGCCGGATACCCTGGGGGGGCCAACGGCTGGAGTTGCTCTTAGTGAGATTTGCGAGAGAACCTTCCAAGGACTTGAATTCCTTTTAAAGCCTCTCATTAGCCTCAAGAAGTCTAACATTTTCAACAATAAGCTCACCATTTTTAGTTTTTTAAAATTTAGCAAGAGCTTGAGCATGATCATGTTCTTTTCTTAGTTTGGACATCTGTAGATTATTAGTCTCCTCAAGATTAACAAGAGTTTCCTCAAGAGTGACCTACGACCTTGCTCTTCTTCAAGAGCAATAGAGATGTCCGCAATCTCATTGGCATAATCACGCTCACGAGCTTCCATTTTATCAATGGTGTCTTCATACTCATCAATAATATTTTTACTTTCATCAAAATGGACATGATGTTTAAGAAAGTAGCGAAAGCATTATCATTTTACGAAGAGCATGAAGACAACGTTTTTCATTTTATCTAAGAGAGCATCATTATCAACATCATCATCATCATCATTACTTGTAGATTTAGCCATAAGACAAAAGATAGTTGATGAAGATGAATCATTAGTTGATGCATCACTTAGATTAATATCTTGTTTTATAAAGAGTTGGGTTTCCTCAACATTGTTAGGAACACAAGGACTAGGGGAAACACAAGCATTTTGATCATGGCAACAAGATATAGCTAGCATATCATCATGAGATTTATTCATGCAATTTCTACATGATATGCAAGGACTATCAACACAAGCATGTAAAGCATTTATAGTGCTAGAAGTGTTTAAGTCCTTAGATGAAGCATTGCAAAGAGATAGAGACAAAGGATCATTAATAGTGAACTCACTATAAACATTGCAATGACCATCACTACTCACCATGTCATTAGTTTGTGGCTTACCACATGTAGGTGAAGTAGATGAAGTCGAGAACTCATCACGTCCCGGGGTGGAAGGAGAACAATCATCCTCATCAATCTTGGACTTTCCATATTTATCTTGAAGCTTCGTCCATAGCTCATGAGCATTTCCATAAGGCATGATTGACCCGAGAACTATGTCACTCAAAACATGGACAATTGCATTTGATACTAGAGAATCAAGATAAGAGATTTCCTCATCCTCTAAAGACAACTTTTGGGAGTCCTTTGGAGGAGGAAATCCCATATCTAAAATTCTCTCTATATTTGGACTGATGTCCCTACAAAGATTAAGCATGCGAATTTTCCAAGTAACATAATTTGTGCCATTGAATATAAAAGTGGGATCGTGCACTAATTCCCTAAACGACATCTTTGCTCTCTAGGCAGTGAAGCCTAACAAGGAGAAACCTGGCTCTGATACCAATTGAAAGAACGAGATGTCGCCTAGAGGGGGGGTGAATAGGCACTTTTAAAACTTTTACACTGAGGGCTTGAATAAATGCAGAATAAAACTAACGTTTAATTTATCAAGCCAAAAACCTAATATACTAGTTCACCTATGTGCACCAACAACTTATGGTAGGCAAGTTAACAACAAGGATAGTAAGATATAGTACTTCAAGCTCGATGGCTATCACAAGGTAAATGCATAAGTAAAGGAGTTTGGTTATAGAGATAACCGACACAAGTGGAGCCGGAGGTTTGTTTCCTGTAGTTCCTTCCCAATGGAAGTACGTCTACGTTGGAGAGGTGTGGAGGCTCCTTGGCCCTCCTACAAGCACGTCCGTGCTCACCCTCTTCTCCATGAGCTCCTCCCGTGGGGAATACCCGATGGGGATTTGCTAATCCACTATGAGGTCGTCTTGAGGGCGTTGACCAAACCCGTACAATGAGGTCTTCTTGAGGGCGTTGACCAAACCCGTACAATTTGCCCGAGCCTACCTCCACACAATAGGAGGCTCCCGTAGCACACACAACCGTCTAGGGTGCACAATGCACCCAAGAGGCACAAGCTCTTGAGAGCCCTATGCACCCAAGAGTAACAAGCTTCTCGAACTTCAATCCCACGTATCACCGTGGGGAACTCAAACCGATGCACCAAATGCAATGGCAAGAACACACTAAGTGGTCAAGTACTCAAGTCCTTCTCTCCGAAATCCAACCAAATCAACTAATGCTAGGGAGGGATTTGAGAGGAAGAACAAAGGAGAAACCCAAAGCAACTCCAAGATCTAGATCTAAAGACTTCCCCTCACTAAGAGGAGATATGGCTTGGTGAAGTGGTAGATCTAGATCTCCTCTCTCTTTTCCCTTTAGAAGGAGGAAATTCCGAGGAGCATTATCACAGTCGCTGCCCCTTCCGCGGCCAGTCAGCAGTTGAAAGAACGAGATGTCGCCTAGAGGGGGGTGAATAGGCGCTTTAAAAAAATTTACGCTTAGGGCTTGAATAAATGCGGAATAAACTAACGTTTAATTTATCAAGCCAAAAACCTAATATACTAGGTTCACCTATGTGCACCAACAACTTATGCTAGGCAAGTAAACAACAAGGATAGCAAGATATAGTACTTCAAGCTCGATGGCTATCACAAGGTAAATGCATAAGTAAAGGAGTTTGGTTATAGAGATAACCGACACAAGTGGAGGCAGAGGTTTGTTTCCCGTAGTTCCTTCCCAATGGAAATACGTCTACGTTGGCGCTCCTACAAGCACGTCCGTGCTCACCCTATTCTCCGTGAGCTCCTCCTGTGGGGAATACCCGATGGGGGATTTGCTCATCCACTATGAGGTCGCCTTGAGGCGTTGACCAAACCCGTACAATGAGGTCTTCTTGAGGGCGTAGACCAAACCCGTACAATTTGCCCGAGCCTACCTCCACACAATAGGAGGCTCCCGTAGCACACACAACCGTCTAGGGTGCACAATGCACCAAGAGGCACAAGCTCTTGGGAGCCCTATACACCCAAGAGTAACAAGCTTCTCGAACTTCAATCCCACGTATCACCGTGGGGAACTCAAACCGATGCACCAAATGCAATGGCAAGAACACACTAAGTGGTCAAGTCCTTCTCTCCGAAATCCAACCAAAGCAACTAATGCAACCGCACGCCGCGCCCTACCAACGCTGCAACCGCCGCGCCTACGGCCTCGCTGGACGGCGCGCCGTCCCGCGCCTCCACGCTGGCACCAGCCCGCCCCGGCCACGAGCCTGGAGGTGGCCGGCCGCCGCTGCCTCCCGCCCCACGCCCACCCACACGCGCTACCGCCCGGCCTGCTGGTCGCCGGCACAGCCGTGGTGGCGCCGCCGCCGTCCTCCTGAGGAGCGAGAGCTAGGAAACCTAGCTTTGTTTCCTGGGACGCGGTGGAGCGGGCCGGCCCACAACGATTCGGCCGGTTAGGCCGCATTCGGCCCGTCTAGGCACCCCAGAAAAAATGGGGAGGCGCTGC
This sequence comes from Puccinellia tenuiflora, assembly GCA_012064385.1. Taxonomy (NCBI): domain Eukaryota; kingdom Viridiplantae; phylum Streptophyta; class Magnoliopsida; order Poales; family Poaceae; genus Puccinellia; species Puccinellia tenuiflora. The sequence goes on from QRDG01000690.1 coordinate 218,481, forward strand.
TAGGAGTAATGGCCGGTTGGCCACAGCCTGGCCCATTTACCGACATGTTGCGGTTTCGGGCCGAACTGAAAAGCAACTGCCCATGGAATTTGCATTTTAGCCCTCGGATTTTCCAGTTTTCACGTAATTTTAATTCCTGCTGAATTATTTTACGAGTAAGCCTCTGGAATTATCTGTTTTTGGGGAATTGCATGTTTAGGCTTAAACAAACTCGAAAAGTCAATTTTAGGGCAATTTTTCACGTTTGTGATGCGCTTAACATGTTTTCGTCATTTCCGTGCTTATTAGCATGCTTTTAAATATTGGAACGCCATGTTAATGAACAAATGTATCTTCATCGTATTTATACAATGGATTACCTGTTGTAATCTAATACATCTTGCATAAATCGCAGATGGCCGGAATCGTCAACCGTGAGTTCACCGAGCTAGCACAAAACGGGTTTGAACTACCTGACTTGGGCATCGGATGTGGATATCTTCCTCACGTCCAAAGAGCTAAAGCAGGCTATTAGCGTGGGAGCTGATGGCGTCAAAAGTGATGCCACCCCCGCTGAGAATGCCCGAGCTCTGCATTTTCTGCGTCACCATCTCTGTGGTACTCTGAAAAAATGAGTACATGGCTGAACGGAGTGCTTTGGACCACTGGAATGCTCTCAAAAAGCATTTCGAGCGACTGAAGTACACTGTTGGCCCGCAGGCAGAGACGGAGTGGATTCGTCTAAGGTTTCAGGACTTCAAGACGGTGGGAGAGTATAATTCGGCTTTGCACCGGATTTGCACCTCTCTTGAGCTGTGTGGTACTACGATTACCGACAGCCAGAAGATCGAGAAAACTCACTCTACCTTCCACCCCAATGCTATACAGTCCTCGCGGAATTACCGCCAGGGGAAGTACACGCAGTATGCAGAGATTGTGGACATACTCCAGGTGGAGGAGGCGCGGGATGAGCTCTTGCGAAAGAACTCTCTCACGCAACCACTTAAGGCGAGTTCTCGTCAGGAGGCACATGCTAATGCCCTGAAGGTCCGTGCACCTCTCAAGAAGAAGAGGGGAAGGAAGGTCAAGAAGGCACCTCGCCCTCCTCGCCAGGCTCAGCAGCATCAGCCAGGAAAGGGGGAGCAGAGGCCCCAGGACTGCTACCGGTGCGGATCTACAGAACACTTCTCACGCCAGTGTCATGCGCCTAAGGAAGTTGTGGCTGCATACAAGGCTAGTAAGAAGGTGCGTGAATCGCACCTCGCCTCTTTTCAGTGGGAGGCACCACCGGCACTCCCGGTGGCGCCCGAGCTCCAGCCGCCGCCTCCACCTCTGCCCACGGCTGCATCAACCATGGTGCCCATGGAGACAACCCCGACGGTCCCGTCGGACGTCGGCGTATCTATGGAGGTTGAGCACGTTGTGCTCCCTGGCACACCAAGGGTTGGCACTGATGATGATCCTATACTCACTGAGGAGCAGTTCTCAAAGTTGGAGATTGAGTATGAAGTGAACGGCGCATTCTCTTTGCCCGTCTAGACTCCACTCGTTTTAGCTATCATGATTCTTTAGGCTATTTGAGATACATTTGGTTTGTGAGCTCTATAAGAGCAAAACATATTCATTATTTCGGTGCTTGAATGACATTTCGTTATCATTCATTAATTCCTCTATTTGAATGTGATGGCATGTTATGTTCTGAGATATGTGTGCATGTCTTATGTAATGTCTGTACTCCCTCGCTTCATTATGTTAACTTGATGCAAATATTTTAGAACACGTGTGGCGCCCCCTGAAAGTGCATGGTTGCCCCCATGCATAGTTTTGGTAATTAATGACAATCTCTATGGACTAATATTTGCATTGAGCTATATTTGTAGGTGTCCATTTGCTTGCTTGTCTCCATTTGTTGGAGTCGAGGTTAAGGGAAGAAGATCATTTGTTGATCAAGGCCAAGGTGTTCGTCATCAAGATAAAGGCCAAGTGAAGATATGCCGAAGAGGTGCTTCTCCCATCTTAGTGTATGGGGGAGCCACATGTGAATCTTCACCAAGCGAAGCGCAATCAAGAAGATGGTTCGTCTTGAGGAGATAAAGATCATCTCCATTGACCTCAAGTGGTTTAATGCGCAAGGCAAAGGTATGATCTTGATAGGGTTTCCTTTTTACTGGTCTCATGTTGTTTAGTGAGAGACCGGATTATAGGATAGATAACCGTACTATCAAGAGGGGCTCTCGACCGAGTATCGTGATCGTATCGTCGTAGAGAGCACAAATCTTTGCATCCATGCAATCATCTTTATTGGTTCTTATTTGTCTCTTATCGTGGTGTGGTCTTGGTGCTTGTCGTGCTTGTCATGACAAAGCTAAGTTCACCGAAAATGATTTTCATATGCGCCTTCTTTTTGCATCTTCGGTATTGGAGTTTTTGCCGGTTCATCCCTTTGGAAGGTTTCACCTTTCAAATCCTTTGAAAAATCTCCATTGCTTGTTTGCCATTTTCAAAGGTTGCTTTTGTCGTCCTCTTTCCAACAAAATTGGTTTTACTTTATTCGGACTTCAATTGCAAAAGAAACGGTTTTTCGGTTTGCGAAAAAGAGCTTTTATTCTTTCCCCATTTGGTTTTATAATATATTGTTGGACTATGATGTTTCTCTGCATAATCTTGTTGTGCTCATTGTGACGATTCCAACGAGTCCAAGATTATCGAAAACGGAGTTCATTTGCAAAAGTTATGGGGTTATGTTTTTATGTGTGGATCTACCCCGGAGAAGGTCCGGACTCTCCGGTCACACCGGAGTCTCCGGTCCAGAGGACCCGGAGTCTCCGCCCCCCCTATTTTTCGCTGTCGAATGGTTTTGTGTGGTGCGCTCCTGGACTCGGTCCGGAGATACCCCGGAGATGGGGCGGAGTCTCCGGCCCCACCGGAGTCTCCGGCGCAAGGGACCCGGAATCTCCGGCCCTGTGTTTTTCTCAGCCTTTTTCAGTTCTGTATGGTGCGCCTCTGGATAGGGGTCCGGGTTTCCCCGGAGGGTGCCCGGTGTCTCCGGCCTCCCCGATGACCCAGCAGGCCGGAGTCTCCGGTCACTTGGTCCGGAGTCTCCGGTCTGGACAGTGTCCAACGGCTAGTTTTTGGGGGAGGCTATAAAAAGCCTCCTCCCCCCCCCAAAACCTGGTTACACACCTTGCTCACTTGTTCTTACTCTTCCCCTTTGTTCTAATCCTTGTGAGCTTGATTCCTCTCTTCCCCCCCAATGATTCTTGCCCAAATTTAGGGTTTCAAGAGAGGAGATCTAGATCTACCATTCCACCGATCAAATCCCCTCTAAGTGAGGGAAACTTGTGGATCTAGATTTTGGGGTTGCTTTGTGTTCATCCCCTTTGTTCTTCCTCTCTTATTCCCCCCAAAGCATTTGTTGCTTGGTTGGAATTTGAGAGTGAAGGATTTTGACCATTTTGTGTGTTCTTGCCTCTTGCATTTGTTGCATCGGGTTGCTCTCTCCACAGTGATACGTGAAGTTGAAGGTTGAGAAGCTTGTTACTCTTGGGTGCATTGTGTTCCCAAGAGCTTGTGCCTCTTGGGTGCATTGTGTACCCTAGACGGTTGGAGGTGCCGCGAAGACTTCGAGTTGTGAAGCTTCGGCACGAATTTGAGAGCCCCAATTGAGTTGTGGGTGTGTGCCCCAAGAGAAGTTGTAAAGGGCTCCGGAATCCGCCTCGAAGGATTCCGATAGTGGAAGGTGAACCAATCCCTTGGGTGAGGTTCATCGGAGAATAGGGTGAGGCCTTTATGGCATCTTGAGTAGGCCTTTTGTGGCGAGCTCACACCCCTCCAACGAGACATACTCCCTTAACAAGGAGGAACTCGGGAATACATCCTCGTCTCCGCGTGCCTCGGTTATTTCTATACCCGAGCTTTTACTTATGCACTTTACTTTGTGATAGCCTTCGTGCTTGAAGTTCATTTCTTGCTATCACCTTGTTGTCATTTTTGTAGCGCCCCGACCCCGGAATTATACAGAGAGGCTATGTATTTGGCACAACTATCAAGGTATAAAACAAAGATCGAGACTTGTGGAACAAACCGGCACATTGCATGACTCTACGACACAAGATATAAAGCAACTCATATAATGAGAAGAATACAAACATTACAAGCAAAAGGATCACAGATCCCACAATTCAACAAGCGGAAGCGGGTAGTGTTGTCTAACAACAAGAAGCAACTATATGGCCTAAGAGGCCTACAATAAACATCATCCCAGCCAGCTTGTTCCACGGTCCCAAGCTGCCACCTGGGAACCCCAGACTAGTAGTCGACGTCGACGAAGAACCCACCTAGTTGCTCGGTGTCGTCCTCCTCTGAAACACAAAATCATAGAGACAGCAAAGAGAGACTGAGTACGACGTACTCGCAAGTTTAGTAGGGCGATATAGGCCCAATGACTGACGGAGGCTCTAAAGCTTTATATGTATTTCTTTTGCATAAAGCAAATTTTCATAAACCGAAATATAAATGACACATGGCATTTGTCTACTCAGAATATTTTTATAAAGGGGTAAGAGAGTAACATTTTCATCATTGGTTCTCATCGAACCCTCTGTAACCAACCACACTCATCTCCACCAAGGCACCCCCTCGAATCACCCTCGAGGAAGTGAACCTTTAACACACGTGATTATGCAACCTTTAGCTGCCATATCAATTAGGTTAACGTTATCTATGATCTTATATCCGATACCAAGTCGTCCATAACCGTGGACACGGCTTTTCGAAAAGAATATCCCTGCAGGGGTGTACTAATTTACCCATCGGTACCGTCCGGCTCACCTAGTTGGCCCTCTTCCGGGGAAGGCCGGTGAACGGGCGCGGTTAGACCTTTACATTGCATGAGGCTTACTCAAGGACCATCAATGTGCGGAAGGACAGGTTCAGCGCCTCCAACGCCCTGCCCCGCGGCCACATCCTAAACACCACCATCCTCGTTTCTTTTCCACCCACACAACTCACGCGCAAATGGAAATAGCAAACTAGAGGACCCTTGACAAGCCCCTCACAACTTATTCGGTCAAAGGGGGTTCCATATGCCCCCACCTCCGGAAGCATGCTCAGTCTTGCTTCAAGAGGTAAAGAACTCACACCTAGGGGCTAGAGTGAGGCAAAACACCATCCCCGATGGCTACTCACCCAAACCGTCTTAGCATTTTAATTAAGCATCACCATTATCCACCATGCCCGAATCATTCCATCAACATCAATAATTAAGGAATTCAATATCGGACATAAAGCATTTATTTAAGCATGGCTAAGCATAGCTAGCATATGAAAACAACAATTCTATCTTTATCTCGGCCAACACTTCAACCCTAGGTTTCATAGGTAGGGATACATGTGATTGGCTCGGGAGGAACATGCATTCATAGGTTATTCTATACTTTGATCAAAAGAGACATTTGAACCGCATGCAATATTATGGTGGATAAAATAAGTTGATCAAAACATAGGATTCTAGATGCCAAGAAGGTTAGGTTATCTCTTGCCTTGCTGCCCGGGCGTGTAGTACTGCTCGTCGGGGTAAGTTGGGGTGACCTCAACTCCGGAATCTATCGATACCCAAAAGAAAATACAAAGCACACATAAATCACAAGAACACAAGGTGCAATGCTCAATCACATGATGACATGTCAAATTGATGCAAGGATATTATTATATAAATTAAGGGCTCAATTAAATGGGGAGCCAAACAATTAGGGAAAATTATTTGGAAGCAACCCCACATTTAGCTTAGTGACCACGTTCTTTATAACTTATTGAATTATTAGAGAAATAGCTCAAAATGCATGAACATGACATGAAATGGTTAGGGTTTATCATTCCAATCACTTTGGTAACTTATTTGTAATTTTCGGAGCACCGATGCTTAACTAGCAATTTTAAGAAGGTTATTTGGATTTATATCTTTTCTCCAATTCAAGATTAACAACAAAGCCCAAGGCGTTATCATGAGGTGATACTAGCATATTTAGATAGCATTTGAAACACTGATCAAATTGGTATATCATTTGCAAGATTTAACGAAAAGAAATTAAATTACAAAGTTCACAAGTTTTTCAGCTTGGTTCGGAATTCATCCGGATTGGTCCGGAATATTCCGGATGGTCCGGAATAATCCGGGATAAATCCGAACCAAATCCGAGGTGACCTCTGAAACTTTCTGTTAGTGTTCCGGAATCTGTCCGGAAAGGTCCGGAATTTTCCGGTCGACCCGGAATCGATCCGGAATAATTCGGGTGATTCCGGACGACTCGATCCAGAGCAGAAGAACGACGGCTGCGGCGGAAACTCGCTCGGCGCGAGCAAGAAGGAGAGGGAGAGGGGAAAATGGGAGTAGGCTCAAGAGCTTGCGGGCTCACCCTGGACTCGCGTGCGTGACCGGTTTGGCGAGGGAGGGCCGGCGGTGACCGAATCGAGCCGGCGGGGCTCGACCGGTGGCGGATGGTGTCGAGGACGCCGGCGTTGATCCGGCCGGTCCCGGGCCTATTCCTTGGCCTGGGAGGGAGGAGGGAATGCGGCGAAGCTTGCGGTGGTCGTCGATCTACCCCGCGCTCACTCAAACGACGGCGGCGTGCTTGGCTACGACGGCGACGGCGGGAGCTCGGAGGGGAGAGCGAGCGGGGACAGGGAGCAGGTGAGAGGGGGAGCGGGGTGAGGAGCAGGTGGACGTCCTCGGCGGGTTCTTTGACCTCGCAGGGGGCCACGGCGTCGAGGGCAGGTGATGCCACAGCGGCATCGGCATGGGCGCGAGCGGCATGGCGCCAGTGATCCCTGTCGCCACTGTGCTTCGCTCGGAATTTTCCGGAAACGTCCGGAAAATTCCGGCTGGTCCGGAATGGATCCGGAAAAATCCGGGTCATTCCGGATGACCACAGTTTTGGCAGAAAAGCCAGATTTTGAAGAGGCATAAGAACAACTCCAAAAATTACAGAAATTTTTAGGGATGTTCCCAACCAGAAAAGGAAGCTCCCCATAATTTCCTTGAGATTATTAGGGCAACACAACATGGTTCACAAAAAGGAAGTGCCTTGCAACACAATTGAAGTTGTGAGACTTGGAACAAAAGGAGAGGACAAACCATTCGGTTTCTTAAGCATTGGTTGAACTTAGGTGAACTTTCTGGACCATAAGGTCACTTGCCAAGACAAGGGTTACACCATAGTTTGCATTTCAAGAGATAAAGGGTTTGGGAAGTTTGGCTTCCCTCTTTTTAGTGCTTCCCATTTGGTTACTTAAAAACATTAGCAATTTAAAGACATGCCATGATGCAAACAAACAATGCAAAAAGTGGAAAAATTATTGGTATTTTTCATAACCAAGTTAGGGCTGTTACAATTTTGCTTAGCATAAGTTGTTGGTGCACATAGGTGAACCTAGAATGTTAGGTTGTTGGCTTGTTATTTTAAACACCTAGTTTTATTCCGCAATTTTCAAGCCCCTAAATAGAAAAAGTTTTAATTGCCAATTCACCCCCCCCCCCCCCCCTCGAGGCGACATCCGGGCATAGATTGTTCTTTCACCCCTAATGGAGGAAACGTGCCTTGCGGACAGTGGATCAACAAATACCATCTTGAGATATGATAAATACTTCGAGTCAATTCAAAAGTCTCCGGGTAGTATTATGACGATCGCCGGCTGCGGTCCGAAAATAGTAGGCTCCGGAAGAGCCACTATTGTACTCCCCATGGGAACGACTTTGGTCATAGATGACGCATTGTTGTGCCCAGAGGCTACTCGCACTCTCTTGAGCTTCAAAGCTATTCGCGCCAATGGTTTCCATATTGGGACCGATGACGAGGGTGGTAAGGAATACCTCCTCATCACAAGGCGTGATGAAAATGGTACCCATGTCCTCGAAAGGCTTCCTTCATGGGACACGGGGCTCTACTATACGAAAATTGTAGCACCGCCCGTGTACACTACCTTAAAGACTGTTTTCCGAAGCTCTGAACTATTTTTCCTATGGCATGATAGATTAGGCCATCCCGGTCTGAGAATGATGAGGAATATAATTAACAACTCGAATGGTCATAATGTTAATGTGAAGAACTTCCCAAATCCTGATGATTTCGTGTGCTCTGCATGCGCTACAGGGAAGTTAATCATTAGACCATCCATTTTAAAGGTGAAGGATGAAATCCCCGCGTTCTTGGAACGTATCCAAGGGGATATATGCGGTCCGATTCAGCCCCTCTCAGGGCCGTTTCGGTACTTTATGGTACTCATCGATGCTTCCTCTAAATGGTCCAATGTTTGCCTGCCGTCAACACGGAACCATGCATTTGCAAAATTGATCTCGCAGATCATTCAAATGAGGAATAGATTCCCTGATTATTGTATTAAGTCCATCAGAATGGACAATGCTGGAGAATTTACTTCAAAGGCATTCGATGATTATTGCATGGCAATGGGAATCGCAGTCGATCACTCAGTACCGCTTGTCCATACGCAAAATGGACTTGCAGAGGCTTCGGTTAAAAGGATTAAATTTATTGCCAGACCGCTCCTTCAGGGTTGTAATTTACCAACTACATGTTGGGGGCATGATGTGTTACACGCTGCTAAACTCATAAATTTTCGACCATCGGCCTACAACATCCATTCTCCAATGCAGCTTGCATAGGGGTCGGCACCGAAAATTTCCCACCTTCGTAGGTTCGGCTGCTAGGTATATGTACCGATACCACCCCCCAGCGATCAGCAATGGGCCCGTTCCGTAAGTCGGGGATATACGTTGGTTATGAGACTATGTCCATAATCAGGTATTTGGACCCCATGACGGGTGATTGTCATACGGCCCGCTTGGCTGATTGCATATTTGACGAGGATCTTTTTCCGACTTTAGGGGGAGGAAATCAACCCCTTGATGATAAAAGTCGAGAAATCACGTGGCAATCCACGGGGATCCACGCTCATGAGCCACGCACTGCTGAGACAAATAAAGAAGTCCAAAAGATAATAGATTTGCATGCATTAGCGAATCAACTACCTGGTTACTTTAGTGACTTGAAAACTGTGACAAAGTCGCATGCGCCAGCGCGCAATGCACCGGAGAGGGTTGAGATACCGAAGTTAACTAATGGTACACCCGCCCCCGTCCAAAGGCCTAACAGGACGCGGAATCCGGATTCTCAAATCCCAAGTACTCGGGGATGCCCGGAGATGTGAGTACACACATCGGCGCGGAAAAGCTAAAGGACCTCGCTCCTATAATGGGAAATACGGTAGAGCAAGAGGCAGCGCCAGATGCGCCCCATGATGAAATGGCCATAAACTATATAAGTACGGGAGAGTCAATGAACCGAGCAATGGCAATTGTCGACATTAAATTTGCTAAGAAAATTGCCTCAATCATAGATCCTGACCGTGAGCCTAACAGTCTCGCTGATTGTAAAAGGAGGTCGGATTGGAAAGATTGGCAGGAGGCAGTTACCTCAGAATTATTATCTCTCAACAAGAGGAAGGTGTTTGGACCAGTTAGTCTAACTCCTCCCCACGTTCGCCCAGTTGGGCATAAGTGGGTTTTTGTTCGTAAGAGAAATGAAAGAAATGAGGTGGTTCGGTACAAAGCAAGGCTCGTTGCTCAAGGGGTCACTCAACGACCGGGTGTCGATTTTGAGGAAACTTACTCCCCGGTCATGGATGGTATAACCTTTAGATACTTGATCTTGATGGCGGTAAATCTGGACTTGACAATGAAATTGATGGATGTTGTCACTACTTACTTATATGGTAACCTTGATTCGGACATTTACATGAAGGTACCGGAGGGTATCCCCATTCCGAATCAAGATAGAGCAAATCGGGGTCTATACAGTGTTCTTCTCAAGAAGTCCCTATACGGACTTAAACAGTCTGGTAGGATGTGGTATAATCGCTTAAGCGATTTCCTTCATCAAAAGGGCTACACGAGCAATGAGGACTGCCCATGTGTCTTTATACGGCGATCCCAAGATGGATTCTGTATAATCTCGGTGTACATGGACAATTTGAATATAATCTGTACACCTAGAGATATTGAGGAAGCGAGTTCCTACCTGATGTCGGAATTCGAGATGAAGGATTTGGGTAAAACCAAGTTCTGTCTGGGTCTGCAACTAGAACTGATGTAGCCCAACCCACGTCCATCACAAGGACAAACCATCCGACACATGCCAAGTCACCATGGGCGTCAAAGGTGAACTCTTTCCTCTTCGAGATCTCATTTCCTACCCTTTGGAATGGTATGCTACTTGAGCATCCGCCCCTTTGCATTGCTAGGTTTGACACGATGGATACGAAGCCGATGGGAGGTGCCGAGGAAGCCCAAGAGTTGATTTCATCCAAGGCATACGCGTGGATGAGGAGGAGGAAGCGTCAAGGCAAAAGCACAAGGCAGGAGCCAGCCGGCCCCCAGGCCGGCCCCCCTCCAGACGACGCCGGCCTCCAGGCCGGCCTAGGCCGGCTCCCAGGCCGGGCCCCCTACAGACGACGCCGGCCTCCAGGCCGGCCTAGGCCGGCTCCCAGGCCGGGCCACCCTACAGACGACGCCGGCCTCCAGGCCGGCCTAGGCCGGCTCCCAGGCCGGGCCCCCTCCAGATGCTGCCGGCCTCCAGGCCGGCCTAGGCCGGTCCCCAGGCCGGTCCCCCACCAGACGACGCCGGCCTCCAGGCCGGACCCCCACCGTTTTGTACTAGACTATAAATAGCTTTCCCCCTTTTCCATTTGAGGTAGAGAAGAATGAACTAGAGTTGAGCGTTGCTCCTTCCCGTGATGGGTTCCTCCGAGGAGGATGATGAATCTCTTGTTGTAGCTACTCTTTCACTGAGGTGTCTCTAGTAGTGCAAACCAATCTTTCCCTTGTGGATTCTATTGGATCGGTGGACCGGCCGGTAAGAGAAATCGGTTTCATTAAGCGTGTTGTTGACTTGGGTTTTGGGATCCGTAGGCTGCTCCGTTGGGGGTTTGTTGCCGGGTGATTCTCCCTCGTAGGCTTCGCGAGTTATCCCCCACGAATTTCCCCTTTTCCCCTCGTGTTCTTCGTGGTCATCCTCTTTTCCCCTCAAATCCGTGAAGATCGGGCCAACCCCCTACATCATATGGTATCAGAGCAAGGGTTGCCACGGATTTGCCTTTGTTTCCACCCCCATATACACAAAAATTTTCTTTGATTTTGCTAATTTCGAAAATTTCCACCAAAAATAGCCTCAAATTGCTTTTGGTTCGATCTGAGATTCTTGTGAGTTTTGGTAGGTTTTGATCCGTGGATCCATTGCTATACTTGTTGATTTACCTTCCTTTGCGTTCCCATGGCCAAATTCCGTTGATTTTCCCTCCGATTTGGTGTTTTTCGGGCCGTTTTCCGCCCAAAATCGCCAATTTTCGCGTCCCAGAAAGGTAGTGTCGGCCGGCCCCCAGCCCGGCCTAGGCTGGCCTCTAGGCCGGACCCCCGGCAGAAGCCGCCGGCCTCCAGCCCGGCCTAGGCCGGCCCCCAGGCCGGTTCCCCTGCTGAAATTTTGTTTTGGCCATAACTTTTCACTCCGGACTCCGTTTTTGGTGATTTCATCTCTAATCGAAGCTACGGACAAGCTCTACATCACCATGGCGGTTGATCCATCATCTATTGCCACCATATTTCGTGAGCAAGGAAGGGACATTCCACTCCACCGGGTGAAGATCGTCGACGAAAGGTATAACATCCCCGAACCTTCTCCCACCTTGCATCACTTGTTAGCCAAGCCATTTGTGCTTATCTTACCTATTGAGACTAGCTCATCTATGATTGCTTGGACTTTGCACACTTGATACCTCGTAGTGTTCCGAGCAAACCTTGTATGCGCTAGTTGATATAGTTCTTGTTGGCAAGCAAGTAAGAGGCAAAATAGAAAAGAGAGTAAGAGGCCAAAAGAGAGCATATAAAAGAATAAAAAGAGAGAAAAGAAAAAGAAAAAAAGAGCCTCATTGCCATATCTCTTGTAAGTCGCACTAGCTCGATGAAAAATTCATAGGTGTGGTATCTTTGTGCAAATCTTGTAGCCCACCAATAATTGCAATCGAGTTGGTTTCTCTTCTACTTGTGCACCTTGAGCTTTAGTCTTCGCTAGGTCCATCACTAGCTCATTTTTGGTTGCACAAGTCCCACTTATCAAAGCGTGTGTTTCTATGTGCTTCACTCCTATCTTTTGAGATCGACTTGTATTTGCTTTGTGGTCATCGTGGTTCTCTACTTGCCTTTACAATATCTTGGTTTCCGGTTGTTCCATTTGCTTTCCACAATTCATACCTATCCACTCATAAGCCGTGTGTGTTTTGGAGTTGTGTTTGGATCTTTTAAATTCAAGTCACCCGCATTCTTGTGTATCGGTTTCTCTTGGCATTGTCCACTAGTTCCAATACTATCTACTAGGTGAGGTTGGTTTCTTAGTTCCTTTCACCTCCACATATATATACACTTGTCTTGTGATTGACCATGTCTAGTGAGAGCGGAGCATCCTGTGGAGGCCATGATGATGAGAACATGATGAGCGACAACGACTTCGGCGCGCCAAGCATGGATGACATCATGAGCGACAACGACTACGGCGCCCCAAGCATGAATGACATGGTGGACCACGACATCGACGTCACCTCCACGAGCATCGACTACATGGCGGAGCACCACCACTACCACGACTTTGATGCCGCAACCGCCCGCGACATGGAGACTTACAATGACTTCGAGCCCACAAGCGTCAACTCCATGGTGGACCACTACTTCGACTACAACTCCAATGAGGTGGTGGAACCCTACATCGACTATGGCTCCTCAAGGCACGTCAAGGATCTTCCACGAGGCTCTACACACCTTGTTGATGACGACTCCGACGATGAGTACCCACCTCGGAGCTCCTCAAGGCCAAGAACTCAAGAGCGCCACCGCCGTCAAGCACCTACTTCAAGCTCAAGGAGACGGAGCTCAAGGCATCTTCGCCTAGAGGACAAGGAGACACGCCCTCCTCCTCGACGTCAAGCTACCTCACCCTCAAGACGGCGGCCAACGCAAAGTGCCTATGCACATGAGTCTTTGTCACGGAACACCAAGGATCTTCATCGGCGTACGTCTACTCATGATCATCATCCCCGTCACTATGAGGACTCAACCTACTCAAGGCCACGCCATCACGCATCTACATCAACTTCCAAGATGGCGGCAAGTATACATCATATGGAGTCTCCTCCGCGTGCCACAACCAAAAGGGCGTCCAAGCATAGATCAAGCTACACGAAGAAATGGGACGAACTCATGGCCAACCTCGCCAAGTTGAAGAACGAGCGCGACACCGACAATGCCAACTTCGAGCAAGCCAAGCTCAAGGCCGACGCCGATTGCGACAAGCTCATGGCCGACCTCAAGACCATCCGCGAGGAGTTCGTTGCCGGGTTATCCAAGTTCTTCACGCCCTCACATGACTCTTCACCGAGCTTATCGTCGACGCCACTACAAGTTGGTGACCAAGAAGATGGCGAGAAGACGGTCGAGCATGGGATTTTCCCTTCGACCAAGGAGGCGAGCATGGAGGATGCTTCCACTATGGATGTCGAGTCAAGTGGAGATGCCGAGCATGGGATGTTCCCTTCGGCAAAGGAGTCGAGTGATGATGCCCACCCTACGGCATTCACCTTTGGAGGCGAAAAGGTTGAGGAGGTTGAGCATGGGAGTTTCCCTTCAACCAAGGTGGCGATTGGAGTTGAGCATACCGAGCCTATCCCTATGTGCTTGAATGATGAGATGGTACCAATCCCATGTGAGAATGAGAGCCACCTAGCCCACTTGAGTGAGAGTGCAAGTGAGTTGAGTGCCTCCACCATATGCGAGATTGAGTGCTTACATTTTGAGGGAATGAGGGATACACCACTTGAGTTGGGAGAGGTAGTTGATAGGTCAAGTGAGGACATTTTGATTTCTAACAACTTACCATCTACCTCTAGTGTGTTCTCTCATGTTCTACTAGGTTCCATGGATGATGAGACGCCAAGCTTCGCCATGATGGTGCCTCTTATGGAGAAGATGTAGATGGAGGATGAAGACGATGCCACCCCATGCTTACATGAAGATGTACAAGTCGGCTACATGGACGCCGCTACCTCTACCACAACACCTACTTCTCTTGAGCGGGACTACAAAGGTACGCATATGGGTGTTGATGATGCCATGATCCCACTAGTGGACATGATGACTTGTGATTGCTTGCATGATGTGGATGTTTCTTTCGATGTCACCTATGATTCTTTCATATTCCCATGTGATACCTTGTTCCAAACCAATGTTGATCATGTGGAATTTCCTATGTGTGATGATCTTGCCACATGCATGCCTTGCTATGAATCTTTCCAATTTTCTCCCATTGTTGCATGCAATATGTCGAACAATTTCTCTTTCCTATATGTTGCTTGCAATGATGATAAAATGCTTGATAATGAGTTTGCCCCCATAGCATTCTCAAAATTTGGAGATTCTTCCTTTTGCCATGTTGAGAATTTACCCTTCCTTTTGCATATTGACCACTCACATATGTCATACATTCCTTTTGATATTGGTGTGTTTGGTGATGTGCAAATGGATAGATGCGTCATAATGGATGATGCATTCATGTACCATGCACACAATTTCTTTTTATGGAATTTCGTGTGTAATGGCTCACGCTTCATAATGTCAACTTCAACTAAACATGAGTTGACAAAAAGAGCTCTTGAGAGCATTTACCATGAGAGTTGTGGCTCCGACCAACCTCTATTTCCTTTTCCATGTTTTGCATCGAACAAATTGAACAATTGCTCTTTCCTTTGGTTCGCGTGCAAACATGTGAGTGCTTTGGTTTTCCTTTGTGACATTCATGCTCCCTTGATCTTCCTTGCAGATGATTTATGTGTTGCCGCAAACTTAATGAGCAATTTCTCTTTCCTTATGTTTGTTGGTCACCATAATGATATTTTGAGCATGTCTTGTCATGAGGCCTTGGGATGTTATCTTCTTGGTGTTGCAACAAAATTGATGAACACTTGCTCTTCTCTTTGCTTTGTTTACACACATGATGGCGATGATAAGAGCCTCTCTCACCTTGTGTGGTTCACAAACCTCTCTTTCCGACGCTTTCAATGCAATGAACATCATATGGTTCAAAATGAGATAGCTACCTTAGCCTTCTCAAATTTTCTTGGAGATTTTGTGTTCCCAAATTTTGAGGATGTTTGGACGAGTTGTTTGCACATTGACCTTGCATTTGTTTTCCATTCCATATATTTGTGTTGTGCTAATGGTGTTATGAACAAATTTGGACATGTCATCAATGATGTGCTCCTCTATCATGCACACACATATTTTGCTTGGTCTTTGGTGCGTATAGGTATCAATAGCGGCATGGTGACTTCCACTTCAACGTCGAGACATCTATCTCCTTCACTTGATGAGGACGTGCTAGCGTCGTGGACGACGCTTTTCGAAGGAGGGGGAGATGATGTAGCCCAACCCACGTCCATCACAAGGACAAACCATCCGACACATGCCAAGTCACCATGGGCGTCAAAGGTGAACTCTTTCCTCTTCGAGATCTCATTTCCTACCCTTTGGAATGGTATGCTACTTGAGCATCTGCCCCTTTGCATTGCTAGGTTTGACACGATGGATACGAAGCCGATGGGAGGTGCCGAGGAAACCCAAGAGTTGATTTCATCCAAGGCATACGCGTGGATGAGGAGGAGGAAGCGTCAAGGCAAAAGCACAAGGCAGGAGCCAGCCGGCCCCCAGGCCGGCCTAGGCCGGGCCCCCTCCAGACGACGCCGGCCTCCAGGCCGGCCTAGGCCGGCTCACAGGACGGGCCCCCTAGAGACGACGCCGGCCTCCAGGCCGGCCTAGGCCGGCTCCCAGGCCGGGCCCCCCTACAGACGACGCCGGCCTCCAGGCCGGCCTAGGCCGGCTCCCAGGCCGGGCCCCCTCCAGATGCTGCCGGCCTCCAGGCCGGCCTAGGCCGGTCCCCAGGCCGGTCCCCCACCAGACGACGCCGGCCTCCAGGCCGGCCCCCAGGCCGGACCCCCACCGTTTTGTACTTGACTATAAATAGCTTTCCCCCTTTTCCATTTGAGGTAGAGAAGAATGAACTAGAGTTGAGCGTTGCTCCTTCCCGTGATGGGTTCTTCCGAGGAGGATGATGAATCTCTTGTTGTAGCTACTCTTTCACTGAGGTGTCTCTAGTAGTGCAAACCAATCTTTCCCTTGTGGATTCTATTGGATCGGTGGACCGGCCGGTAAGAGAAATCGGTTTCATTAAGCATGTTGTTGACTTGGGTTTTAGGATCCGGAGGCTGCTCCGTTGGGGGTTTGTTGCCGGGTGATTCTCCCTCGTAGGCTTCACGAGTTATCCCCCACGAATTTGCCATTTTCCCCTCTTGTTCTTCGTTTCCACCTCCGTGTTCTTCGTGTTCATCCTCTTTTCCCCTCAAATCCGTGAAGATCGGGCAACACCCTACATCATATGGTATCAGAGCAAGGGTTTCCACGGATTTGCCTTTGTTTCCACCCCCATATCCACAAAATTTTTCTTTGATTTTGCTAATTTCGAAAATTTCCACCAAAAATAGCCTCAAATTGCTTTTGGTTCGATCTGAGATTCTTGTGAGTTTTGGTAGGTTTTGATCCGTGGATCCATTGCTATACTCGTTGATCTACCTTCCTATGCGTTCCCATGGCCAAATTCCGTTGATTTCCCCTCCGATTTGGTGTTTTTCGGGCCGTTTTCCGCCCAAAATCGCCCATTTTTCGCGTCCCGGAAAGGTAGTGTCGGCCGGCCTCCAGCCCGGCCTAGGCTGGCCTCTAGGCCGGACCCCCGGCAGAAGCCGCCGGCCTCCAGCCCGGCCTAGGCCGGCCCCCAGGCCGGTTCCCCTGCAGAAATTTTGTTTTGGCCATAACTTTTCACTCCGGACTCCGTTTTTGGTGATTTTCGTCTCTAATCGAAGCTACGGACAAGCTCTACATCACCACGGCGTCTGATCCATCATCTATTGCCACCATATTTCGTGAGCAAGGAAGGGACATTCCACTCCACCGGGTGAAGATCGTCGACGAAAGGTATAACATCCCCGAACCTTCTCCCACCTTGCATCACTTGTTAGCCAAGCCATTTGTGCTTATCTTACCTATTGAGACTAGCTCATCTATGATTGCTTGGACTTTGCACACTTGATACCTCGTAGTGTTCTGAGCATACCTTGTATGCGCTAGTTGATATAGTTCTTGTTGGCAAGCAAGTAAGAGGCAAAAGAGAAAAGAGAGTAAGAGGCCAAAAGAGAGCATATAAAAGAATCAAAAGAGAGAAAAGAAAAAAAAGAAAGAGCCTCATTGCCATATCTCTTGTAGGTCGCGCTAGCTCGATGAAAAATTCATAGGTGTGGTATCTTTGTGCAAATCTTGTAGCCCACCAATAATTGCAATCGAGTTGGTTTCTCTTCTACTTGTGCACCTTGAGCTTTAGTCTTCGCTAGGTCCATCACTAGCTCATTTTTGGTTGCACAAGTCCCACTTATCAAAGCGTGTGTTTCTATGTGCTTCACTCCTATCTTTTGAGATCGACTTGTATTTGCTTTGTGGTCATCGTGGTTCTCTACTTGCCTTTACAATATCTTGGTTTCCGGTTGTTCCATTTGCTTTCCACAATTCATACCTATCCACTCATAAGCCGTGTGTGTTTTGGAGTTGCGTTTGGATCTTTGAAATTCAAGTCACCCGCATTCTTGTGTATCGGTTTCTCTTGGCATTGTCCACTAGTTCCAATACTATCTACTAGGTGAGGTTGGTTTCTTAGTTCCTTTCACCTCCACATATATATACACTTGTCTTGTGATTGACCATGTCTAGTGAGAGCAGAGCATCCTGTGGAGGCCATGATGATGAGAACATGATGAGCGACAACGACTTCGGTGCGCCAAGCATGGATGACATCATGAGCGACAACGACTACGGCGCCCCAAGCATGAATGACATGGTGGACCACGACATCGACGTCACCTCCACGAGCATGGACTACATGGCGGAGCACCACCACTACCACGACTATGATGCCGCAACCGCCCGCGACATGGAGACCTACAATGACTTCGAGCCCACAAGCGTCAACTCCATGGTGGACCACTACTTCGACTACAACTCCAATGAGGTGGTGGAACCCTACATCGACTACGGCTCCTCAAGGCACGTCAAGGATCTTCCACGAGGCTCTACACACCTTGTTGATGATGACTCCGACGATGAGTACCCACCTCGGCGCTCCTCAAGGCCAAGAACTCAAGAGCGCCACCGCCGTCAAGCACCTACTTCAAGCTCAAGGAGACGGAGCTCAAGGCATCTTCGCCTAGAGGACAAGGAGACACGCCCTCCTCCTCGACGTCAAGCTACCTCACCCTCAAGACGGCGGCCAACGCAAAGTGCCTATGCACATGAGTCTTCGTCACGGAACACCAAGGATCTTCATCGGCGTACGTCTACTCATGATCATCATCGACGTCACTATGAGGACTCAACCTACTCAAGGCCACGCCATCACGCATCTACATCAACTTCCAAGATGGCGGCAAGTATACATCATATGGAGTCTCCTCCGCGTGCCACAACCAAAAGGGCGTCCAAGCATAGATCAAGCTACACGAAGAAATGGGACGAACTCATGGCCGACCTCGCCAAGTTGAAGAACGAGCGCGACACCGACAATGCCAACTTCGAGCAAGCCAAGCTCAAGGCCGACGCCGATTGCGACAAGCTCATGGCCGACCTCAAGACCATCTGCGAGGAGTTCGTTGCCGGGTTATCCAAGTTCTTCACGCCCTCACATGACTCTTCACCGAGCTTATCGTCGACGCCACTACAAGTTGGTGACCAAGAAGATGGCGTGAAGACGGTCGAGCATGGGATTTTCCCTTCGACAAAGGAGGCGAGCATGGAGGATGCTTCCACTATGGATGTCGAGTCAAGTGGAGATGCCGAGCATGGGATGTTCCCTTCGGCAAAGGAGTCGAGTGATGATGCCCACCCTACGGCATTCACCTTTGGAGGCGAAAAGGTTGAGGAGGTTGAGCATGGGAGTTTCCCTTCAACCAAGGTGGCGATTGGAGTTGAGCATACCGAGCCTATCCCTATGTGCTTGAATGATGAGATGGTACCAATCCCATGTGAGAATGAGAGCCACCTAGCCCACTTGAGTGAGAGTGCAAGTGAGTTGAGTGCCTCCACCATATGCGAGATTGAGTTCTTATATTTTGAGGGAATGAGGGATACACCACTTGAGTTGGGAGAGGTAGTTGATAGGTCAAGTGAGGACATTTTGATTTCTAACAACTTACCATCTACCTCTAGTGTGTTCTCTCATGTTCTACTAGGTTCCATGGATGATGAGACGCCAAGCTTCGCCATGATGGTGCCTCTTATGGAGAAGATGTACATGGAGGATGAAGACGATGCCACCCCATGCTTACATGAAGATGTACAAGTCGGCTACATGGATGCCGCTACCTCTACCACAACACCTACTTCTCTTGAGCGGGACTACAAAGGTACGCATATGGGTGTTGATGATGCCATGATCCCACTAGTGGACATGATGACTTGTGATTGCTTGCATGATGTGGATGTTTCTTTCGATGTCACCTATGATTCTTTCATATTCCCATGTGATACCTTGTTCCAAACCAATGTTGATCATGTGGAATTTCCTATGTGTGATGATCTTGCCACATGCATGCCTTGCTATGAATCTTTCCAATTTTCTCCCATTGTTGCATGCAATATGTCGAACACTTTATCTTTCCTATGTGTTGCTTGTAATGATGATAAAATGCTTGATAATGAGTTTGCCCCCATAGCATTCTCAATTTTTGGAGATGGTTCCTTTTGCCATGTTGAGAATTTACCCTTCCTTTTGCATATTGACCACTCACATATGTCATACATTCCTTTTGATATTGGTGTGTTTGGTGATGTGCAAATGGATAGATGTGTCATAATGGATGATGCATTCATGTACCATGCACACAATTTCTTTTTATGGAATTTCGTGTGTAATGGCTCACGCTTCATAATGTCAACTTCAACTGAACATGAGTTGACAAAAAGAGCTCTTGAGAGCATTTACCATGAGAGTTGTGGCTCCGACCAACCTCTATTTCCTTTTCCATGTTTTGCATCGAACAAATTGAACAATTGCTCTTTCCTTTGGTTCGCGTGCAAACATGTGAGTGCTTTGGTTTTCCTTTGTGACATTCATGCTCCCTTGATCTTCCTTGCAGATGATTTATGTGTTGCCGCAAACTTGATGAGCAATTTCTCTTTCCTTATGTTTGTTGGTCACCATAATGATATTTTGAGCATGTCTTGTCATGAGGCCTTGGGATGTTATCTTCTTGGTGTTGCAACAAAATTGATGAACACTTGCTCTTCTCTTTGCTTTGTTTGCACCCATGATGGCGATGATAAGAGCCTCTCTCACCTTGTGTGGTTCACAAACCTCTCTTTCCGACACTTTCAATGCAATGAACATCATATGGTTCAAAATGAGATAGCTACCTTAGCCTTCTCAAATTTTCTTGGAGATTTTGTGTTCCCAAATTTTGAGGATGTTTGGACGAGTTGTTTGCACATTGACCTTGCATTTGTTTTCCATTCCATATATTTGTGTTGTGCTAATGGTGTTATGAACAAATTTGGACATGTCATCAATGATGTGCTCCTCTACCATGCACACACATATTTTGCTTGGTCTTTGGTGCGTATAGGTATCAATAGCGGCATGGTGACTTCCACTTCAACGTCGAGACATCTATATCCTTCACTTGATGAGGACGTGCTAGCGTCGTGGACGACGCTTTTCGAAGGAGGGGGAGATGATGTAGCCCAACCCACGTCCATCACAAGGACAAACCATCCGACACATGCCAAGTCACCATGGGCGTCAAAGGTGAACTCTTTCCTCTTCGAGATCTCATTTCCTACCCTTTGGAATGGTATGCTACTTGAGCATCCGCCCCTTTGCATTGCTAGGTTTGACACGATGGATACGAAGCCGATGGGAGGTGCCGAGGAAAGCCCAAGAGTTGATTTCATCCAAGGCATACGCGTGGATGATGAGGAGGAAGCGTCAAGGCAAAAGCACAAGGCAGGAGCCAGCCGGCCCCCAGGCCAGCCTAGGCCGGCTTCCAGGCCGGCCCCCCTCCAGACGACGCCGGCCTCCAGGCCGGCCTAGGCCGGCTCCCAGGCCGGGGCCCCTACAAACGACGCCGGCCTTCAGGCCGGCCTAGGCCGGCTCCCAGGCCGGGCCCCCTACAGACGACGCCGGCCTCCAGGCCGGTCCCCCACCAGACGACGCCGGCCTCCAGGCCGGCCCAGGCCGGCCCCCAGGCCGGACCCCCACCGTTTTGTACTAGACTATAAATAGCTTTCCCCCTTTTCCATTTGAGGTAGAGAAGAATGAACTAGAGTTGAGCGTTGCTCCTTCCCGTGATGGGTTCCTCCGAGGAGGATGATGAATCTCTTGTTGTAGGTACTCTTTCACTGAGGTGTCTCTAGTAGTGCAAACCAATCTTTCCCTTGTGGATTCTATTGGATCGGTGGACCGGCCGGTAAGAGAAATCGGTTTCATTAAGCGTGTTGTTGACTTGGGTTTTGGGATCCGGAGGCTGCTCCGTTGGGGGTTTGTTGCCAGGTGATTCTCCCTCGTAGGCTTCGCGAGTTATCCCCCACGAATTTGCCCTTTTCCCCTCGTGTTCTTCGTTTCCACCTCCGTGTTCTTCGTGTTCATCCTCTTTTCCCCTCAAATCCGTGAAGATCGGGCAACACCCTACATCAAGAACATTCCCCTGCTGGGATTTTAGTGCACCAGTCTGCCTACACCCAGAAAGTGTTGGAGAGATTTGGATTTGATAAGGCATATCCTTCTAAGACCCCAATGATCGGGACGTCTTTACAGCAAGATAAGGACCCGTTCAGGCCCAAGGAAGAGGGGGAGGAAATTCTGGGACCGGAATTCCCCTACTTGAGCGCCATTGGTGCAATCATGTACCTCGCGAATTGTACACGGACGGATATTGCTTTCGCTGTCAATTTGCTTGCTAGGTACAGTTCTGAGCCTACCAATAGACATTGGAAAGGCATCAAGGACATCTTCCGATACCTGCAAAGGACCAAAGATGTTGGGCTATTTATAGGAGGAATCAAGACCTATCATTGGTAGGCTATGCTGATGCAGGGTACCTGTCGGATCCGCACACTTACAAGTCATAGACTGGGTATGTTTTTCTTTGTGGCGGAACTGCAATTTCCTGGAAATCGTCTAAGCAAAGTCTTGTATCGACTTCGACGAACCACTCAGAAATCATAGCGCTATATGAAGCATCACGAGAGTGTGTGTGGCTTCGACGGATGATTCACCACATTCAGCAGATGTGTGGATTGAACACCGTACAGACCCCCACCATTATCTATGAAGATAATGCAGCCTATGTTGCACAAATACAGTCAGGTTATGTGAAGAGCAATCTCACAAAGCATATCAACCCCAAGTTCTTCTATGCACATGAACTGCAGAAAATGAACGAAATGAGGATCTTGCATACTAAGTCGTGTGAATATCTTGCTGATTTGTTCACTAAATCATTACCGGCATCATCTTTGAGAGGTGTGTTCGTGGAATCGGTATGATGAGATTTAGAGAGATGCCAGATTCAGGAGGAGATTCTTCACACCCCGACCAGTGGATCTCGATCCAGATGATCGAGTACTCAACCTGATGTTGAGTGAATTGTACTCTTTTTCCCTTATGTGAGTTTTCCAGATATTTCTCACATCGAGGTTTTTTTATGAGGCAATTCGTGCAACATAAGGAGACGTATACTATGTGCTCTTTCTCCATATTTTTCCCACTGGGTTTTTCGGAGTTTTGAGACATAGATAATACGGGACGTTGGACCAAGGGGGAGTGTTGGGAAACCTCCCGTGGGGCATGTACGGGCCCACCCTTTCTTGGGGTGGGGGGTTTCCCTCTAGTTGGTCCACCTCCACCTACCCCCTCTCTCGCCTATATATACCCCATGTATTGTATGAAGAGAGAGATATTGATGAATAAAGATCAGTCCAGACTATATTCCTGTGTTTCCTTTTACATCTGTGATTGTGCCGCATGTACGACTACTTCGACTACGCTCTCGCTCTACGACCTTGGACCGGACTCGCCGGCAAAGGTTGTGGAACAGAGATAACCGAGGGTTCGGTGCCCTGAAAATTCGGTTCGGGGCTCGGTTGTAACCGAACTGGAATCGTTGCAAAGTTATCTTGGTAAATTTGTGCACTCGCCATGGCTGCTGTACCTCGCAGGTAAAGCGCATCCACGCTGGTCGTCGGGTGGAAAGAGAAGAAGCGGAATCGCACCAAAAAAGAAGGAGGGAAGGAGATGCCACCGGGCGTGCCCATGTTTCCGAACCAGCGCCGCCGGCCGCCGCTGGCTGTCGAACTGGAGGCTGGAGCTTAGCGCTTTGCGGCTAGGGTTAAAAACGCAGCGGGAGCCTGGGAGAGGATAGCGCTTTGCAAGTGGAAACCGCACGACCACCTCTCATGTGGGCTTTCATTGTGGCACTAAAATAATGGAGAGGATAAGAGGGAAGGCCTTAAAGAATTAGAGGAAGTGGGCCGGCTACTTCACAGATTTAGGCAATGTACGTTCTGTCGGTTTTATTAGGTCCATTCGGTTAACAAAAGCTCTACACCGAATTTCCTGGAATTAATTCGGTTTTGCACAACTAATGACCGAATATAGGACCGAACTTTTCGGTTTCGGTCTATTCGGCTTCGGTCCCGGTTCTTTCGGTTCGGTAGTTCGGTTCTCGGTTTATATGGCCATCCCCTAGTTGGAGATGCTCCTATGTGGACTGGCGCAAGATACGACCGATAACCCCACGTCTCGTCTCATGCATCTGTGACTCCATACATGTTACATACTGTATGATTGGGTGCTCGGAGAAAGTAAAAGAAGAAATTGCGGATGTTAAAGGCATTGTTCCGCGTCGAAGAATCATTCCTTCGTTACTCTGTTCGATTGTTGGACCAGTTCTTATCATCTTTTTGGGTGGATCGTTAGTCTGTCTTAAGTTGTCAGACTAGATAGAGCCTCTCTGGCTCAACCTAACTTCACACGACTGCAACCAGTCAGGCCAGTCTCCTCCAATGTTCTTCTCACTCACGGTTGATCTCCTCTGTTAGCCATAGAACCGGCGCTGCTCGTCGTCATTGTTTGTGCTATCTATTCGGGTGGTTTTCTGTTTCCGACGAAAGCTTTCTTGGTAACAATTCTAAGCTTACCATTGGTGGCTGGTGAGCGCTGAGCCCAGGTTACCATTTTCATGTACTGCAAAAGTTAGATGAAAAAACAAAACTACGACATCGAGGACTGCAAACTTGCGACAGCTTGGTTAAGCTTATCTCGGGTGTTTGCAGTGCCTCCGTGCCGTAGCCTTGTTAATCATCAGATTTGACCACACAACAAATCACTGCACAACACTTCCTATGGTGCCCTGGGACTTTATACTGCGTCTCTGCCTCCTTGCTTTGTGGCTGGGTGAGGTGGGAATAAACGAAAACACGCCACATTAGCGCCTAATGTCAAGTGGAAGGAGTAGTTGATTAAGCTGTAAGCTCCAGCCTGTGTTTGGTATTTAAAAATGCGACTTGATTTCAGCAACTTGAGGATGCCATGAGTTCTGCCTCCCAGATTGAGGAAGCTGATTGCTAGATTTATCCTTGGGGGGACTGCCTACTCGGTCTCCAAAGCCTACCCTCATTTTATGGATCTTAACTTCCTAAGTACCCTGCACCAATGCATCAACAGACAGAATAGACCCAACACCAGGGATTTATGACAAAGGAAAACCATGCTTCTACCTGATTATTCTTGTGTGCTTTGTCATGGACACGCTCTGGAAACCAGAACATATTTGTTCTTTGATTATCCCTTTTCTAGATCGTGTTGGTAGTATCTCTGTCCCATTCTCCAATTACCTGAAGCAGTCTCTCCTCTAGATGTCATCACTCTGATCAAAGACAATTTGCATAAACCTTTCTTTATGGAGAAATTATTATCCTTTGTGCCTGGTCAATTTGGAAGACCAGGAATGCACTGATCTTTCAAGGCATCGGACCTAACCTTTACAGATGCAAGGCTATATTCGAAGAAGAAACCAGGTGGCTTGCTTAAGAGCTAAAAGGAAAAATAAATAGGAGTATCTTTTGTTAGCTGCTTGGGTAGATAGTTTTATTTGAACTCTAGTGGTTTTCTTTTTTCCTTTACATGTACAAATCTCTTGTACTTCTAAACCTTGAAAAACAATAAAATGCACGCAGTAGAGTCCTGGTATTTTTTTGTCAAAAAAAAGAAAAGAAAAAGCGACATGAGGGTTTAGACACTCGAACTAAGAGATCGGGGTATTTTTTTTTTCCAAAAATGGCCCTTTGGCCCAACTAATAACACATGTGGCCTGTCTGTGAAACTATTTCCAAATCTGGCCTCTGGGCTCGGCGCCAAATGGGTCGGCGCCGAAGTTGTGAAGCTCGGCGCTAGGATGGGCCAGCGCCGAATCTGGGTCGGCGCCAAATGGGCTGGCGCCGAACCCTTCGGCCCATCTGGTGTCAAATTTGCTTGGCGCCGAGCTGCCCAATGTCGGGAGCTCCTATTCAGCGCTTGTAGCGCTGACTAGCGCGCTTACGCGCACCCCTCGGGGTAATTGGGCTCGGCCCATTTACTGCTCGTTCTTTTCGTTCGCGTTCGCTGGGTTCGTTCGTTCGCTCGCTGATCGTTCCCTCACGGCAATCGTTAGAAAAAGGGAACCCTTTGAAAAGGGAACTTTTGCTCCGCTCTCCTCACGCCAAGTGTCACCTTCTCCTCGCTTGGTCCCCCGTGATTGTTTTCATGCGTGACAAGTGGCAATACTAGAGAGTTTTTTTCCCATCCCACTGGATGGAGGACGGATGGGTGGAAACGCATTTATTTTTAGATTCGTTTTTTTAAAATGAAATATCTCTAGAACCGTTGATCCAAATTACGAACCGTTTTCATATTTGATATCCTCGCGTCGAGATCTTCAAAACTAGATCCCATGTTGATAGGTTTCGAGAAACTTTTTTTTTGTACATTCGGTAGCACGTGGTTGTACATCCGGTAGCACGTGGTTGTACATTTCTAGATTTTGTACATCTCCAGTTTGTATATCTCCAAATTTGTACATTTCCAGTTTTCTGTACATTCGGTAGCACGTGGTTGTACATTTCCAGTTTTGTACGTTTTCAGTTTGTACATTTCCAAATTTTGTACATCCAGTAACAACGTGAGTGTACATCCAGTAACAACATGTGTGTACATCCTGGTCGCTATAATCTGTACTTTCTGCTCTGAAAACTCTGTATATCCATGTTTCTAACGAACGTTGCCATGTAACGGACAGTATGCAACGCGTTAGCGTAGACGTTAGGGTACGGAGGATTCGTCGCCGTCGACGCGATAGCGTCGACGAGCGATGAAGCCTCCGTACCCTAACGCCCCGAGGCTGAGTCCGTCCGTACGCCGCGGTAGCGGCGACGGGGGACGAAGCCGAGCCGCTAGATTATGTAAAACTTACAACTTGTATTATAAGTTAGGGTGTAGGGTGGGGTGGCAAGTAACCCAACTTATATACAGTATGAAAAAAGATTTAGATTTAATTTGTGGTTCGTCGAGATGTACATCGATCTACTGCAACGTACACGCTTGACGCTTCGTTCTGTTTCTTATTCTCGTGCGTCGCCTCGTACGAATTTTGCTGGACGAGATCCAAATGTACGCGCAGGGGGCTTCGCGTTGATTCTGTACGTCCAGTCCATGCGCGCGGGTTGCTGCTTCTGTTTTTACAATGATGCACGGGGCTTCGTACTGCATCTGTACATCTGGGGGCCTCGTGCGCGTGAGATGTACGCTGCCCGTCCAGGCACACGAGAACTGAAGTCCCAGAAAAGAAGGCACGCGAGAGAAGCGGCCGTGCCGTGCAGAATTTTCCTTCCATCCCCGAAGGCCACGTGGCCTGCTGTGCGCTCACAAATTGCCCTTCGCGAAGGGAAGCCTTCACGTAGTGGTACCCTTCCCTCACAGTTTAGTTTACTGGTTCTGTGCGACACGTCGTTCGCTGCTTCCCTCGAATAACTGAAGACTAAACTATTTTACTGATCCAAGTGATAGAGCTATTACTTATTCTAACGAAAAGTTGTTCTGAATCTAGAAGTACCTTGTGTAGGAGCAATTAAAATAAGTGGAGCTTACCGTTGCTACTTGCTAGCATAGATGATAGATTGACTTGATTGAGTGAGGCGCTTTGGCGTCCAGCTCCATATAGCATGTTTTCACAAAAAATCATAATTCGCATTTTTAAGTCTTAATTTTTTTTGGAAAATGATCTGTAAATAAGTAAAATTTCAATTCGAAATTCGTTCTATTTTAGGCTGGACAAAAAAGACAAATGGTGGATCTGGATGGTGAATATGGTGAATACTGAATAGTACACAATTTCAAATTTTAAAACTCGGTCATATAAATTGAAAATAATTATTTTATACACCGTACACTTTAAACATTTGAACTTTTTTTACGAGAACATTTAAACTAATTATTGTATGTATCATTTTCTTAACATTTGAGCTAATTGCTTTAGAGCAAAATGCTGAAAAACACAAGAAATATATGATGTTGCTTAACCAAAAAAGTTGAAGTAAGGCAAATCATACACTCACCAAATATTTTTCACAATAAAAAGAATGCGAACTAGAATATTAATGTTCAAATACCGGGCTATTACGGAAAAATATATCAGGAACACAAAGTACACTAGTTTTAGAAAAACTCAGGAAAATAAACACTATTAATGTTAGGACGATGAACCGAAAAAATGAAGCGAATATATCTAATGCGATGAACCGATAATTAATAGCAGATGAACCAAAAAAGAAAAATGAACCGAAGAAATAGATAGGCCGATGAACCGAATATATCTAAAACGATGAACAGAAAAAATGAAACCAAATATATCTAAGGTGATGAACCGAAAAGTTAGATAGGGCAGTGAAAATAAAAAGAATGAACTAAATATATCTAACGCGATGAACCAAAAAAGGATTAGCAGATGAACAAATGAACCAAAATATAGGGTGATGAACCGAAAAGGAAAATGAACACAAAGAAATGATAGGGCGATGAACCAAAAAAGGAAAGTACCGGATATATCTAAGGCGATGAACCAAAAGAGAATGAATTGAATAAAATTAAACGAAAAAGGAAACTAATAGAAAGGAAAGAATGAATCGAATATATCTAAAAGGTGATGAACCAAAAAATAAAAATAAACCGAATATACCTAAGGCGATGAACAGAAAAATCAATAAGTAGATGAACTAAAAAAAAGGAAAAATGAACCGAAAGATAGATAGGCAAAGAACCAAAAATAATGAACCAAATATATCTAAAAAGGCGAGGAACCTAAAAAAAATATACCGAATATATCTAAAATGATGAACCGAAAAGGAATATGACACGATAAGATAGATAGGGCGATGAACCGAAAAAAGAATGACATTTAAGGCGACGAACCAAAAATTAAATGAGCCGAATATATCTAAGGTGATGAACCAAAAATAAATAAGAAGATTAAGCAAAAGAAGAAGAACCAACTATATCTAAGGCAGTGAACCAAAAGGAAAATGAACCAAAAAGATAGATAGAGCGATCAGACGAGAAAATAATGCACCGATTATATCTAAGGCGATGAACCAAAAATGAATAACCGAGAAAAAAATGAACCGAAAAGATAGATAGGACGATGCACTGAAAATAAAAATAAGCCGATATATCTAAGGAGATGAACCGAAAATCATGAACGGGATATATCTAAGGTGATGTACTGAATATCTAGGTGATGAACCAAAAAGAGTGAATCAAAATATATAAAAGGCGATGAACCAAAAAGAGGGAACAAGATATATTTAAGGCGATGAACCAAAAAGCATGGCCCAAAAACATCTAACGTGATGAACAAAAATCTAAGGCAATGAACCGAAAAAGAGTGAACCAAAATATCTAGGGTGATGAAGCAAAAAAGGAGTGATCATAATATATCTAAGGCGATGAACCGAAAATAGCAAACAGGATATATCTAAGGCAATGAACAAAAAAGAGTAAACCAAAAATATAGGGTGATGAACCGAAAAAAGATGGAACCAAAAGGATTGAACATAATGGAACCAAAAATAAGTGAACTGAATACTACCGCGATGAACCAAAAAAAAAGAGTGGACGGGATATATCTAAGGCGATGAACCGAAAATCTAGGTTATGAACCAAAAAGAGCGAACCAAAAATATCTAAAAGGTGATGAACCGAAAAGAGAGGAACGTGATATATCTAAGTCGATGAACCGAAAAGAGTGAACCAAAAATATAGGGTGATGAACCGAAAAAGATGGAATAAAAAGGGAGTGAACATAATATATTTACGGCGATGAACCGACAAAAGAGTGAACATGATATATCTAAGGCGATGAACCGAAAACTATTTTACAACCCAAAAAGAGTGAACCAAAAATATCTAAAAGGTGATGAACCGAAAAGAGCGAACTGGATATATCTAACGCGATGAACCGAAAAGAGTGAACTAAAATTATCTAACGCGATTAACCAAAAATCTAAGACGATGAACCGAAAAAGTGTGAACTAAATATCTAGAGTGATGAACC
The DNA here is from genome assembly GCA_012064385.1 of Puccinellia tenuiflora. Classification (NCBI taxonomy): domain Eukaryota; kingdom Viridiplantae; phylum Streptophyta; class Magnoliopsida; order Poales; family Poaceae; genus Puccinellia; species Puccinellia tenuiflora. The sequence goes on from QRDG01000690.1 coordinate 248,304, forward strand.
AAAAAGAGTGAAGCAAAAAAGGAATGAACAGAATATATCTAAGGCGACAAACCAAAAATCATGAACGGGATATATTTAAGGCAGTGAACCAGAAAAGAGTGAGCCAAAATATCTGAACTGATGAACCGAAAGGAGTGAACCAAAAATATCTTAGGTGATGAATCGAAAATGAGTGAACCAAATATTTCTAAGGTGATGAACTTAAAAGAGTGTATCATATATATCTAAGGCGATGAACTGAAAATATTAGTTTGATGAAACAGAAAAAATGAACCTAAAATGTCTAAGGGATGAAAAAAATATATATAAGGCGATGAACCGAAAGGAGTGAACCAAAAATATCTAAGGCGATGAACCGAAAAGAGTGAACCAATTATATATAAGGTGATGAACCGAAAAAAGGGGATGAATTGAAAAAAAATGAACGGGATATATCCAAGACAATGAACCGAAGAGAATAGGGTAGTGAACCGAAACTAATGAACCTAAAATATCTAAAGGATGAATCAAATAGAGTGAACCAAAATATATCTAAGGCCACGAACCAAAAGGAGTGAACCAAGTATATCTAAGACGATGAATCAGAAGTATGAATCAAATTTATCTAAGGTGACGAAAAGAAAATCTAGGTGATAAACAGAAAAAAATGAGCCAAGTATATGTAAAGCGACGAACCGAATAAAGTGAACCAGATATATCTAAGGCGATGAACCAAAAAAGAATGAACAGAATATATGTGAGGCGACGAATCAAAAAAAATTGAACCAAAAAATCTATGAGATGAACCGAAAAAGTGTGAACCAAATATTTTTAACGTGATGAACCAAAAATATGTCTGGTGTTTTGTTAGTTTTGAAAAAATATAGTACCAAGAAAAATGTGAGACTTATTAAAAATGGTCACAAATTTTAGAAATTTTCAAATAAAACATGTGTTGATTTTGAAAAAAAATGATATTTAAAATTATTCAGATCTGAAAACTGTTCAAATAAAAAACAAATTATAAAAATGTTCAGATTTGAAAAAAATATTGTCAATCCATTTTAAAATTCACGAACATTTTTCAAATTCATGAATTTTTTGTCAACTTTTTAAAAATTCAGGATACTTTAAATTCACAATTTTTTCCAAAATCATGAACCATTTTTTATATTTTTTTAAAAATCATGAATTAAAAAATGTATAGGAATTCACGATACTTTAAAAATTCATGAATTAAAAAATGTATAGGAATTTGAAAAAAAAATCACTAATCAAACAATTGTTCACTGATTTGAATTCGGAAAAAAGTTCATGTTTATGCATTGTAAAATCTTCACAAAAATTAAAATGTACATTAATTTAAAAAATAAGAAAACACAAAAAGAAAAGAAAACAGTAAAAAGAAACTAGTACAAACGCACAGGAAAAAAAGCCAAAAGAAAAACAGTGAAAAAAAGAAAAAGAAAACCAATCGTAAGGCCAGAATCTTCACAAAATCGGTGGAGGGAAACGTACCTGGGCCGGCCCATTTAAACGAACCGCGCTGGGGACGGGTACGCGTTTCCACGCTAACCCGCGCAGCGGGTGTAGAATAGGAAACACGCCTAATGTCGGCGTCGGCCCATTTGGTGCCGAGCCCAGAGGCCAGATTTGAATAATAGTATATGTGATTAGTTGGGTCAAAAGGCCATATTTGGAAAAAAAAAAAAAAGACCGGGGGACTAAACAAGGAGCCCTATTCTTAGTTTCTAACACAGCTCAGCAACCAGTCAACCACCATATAGGATGGAGGTAGTCATTGCGTCTTCTAGAGGTACATCAGAGCATCATATTGACCGTTAAAATAGTTCACGGCTAAGAGGAGGCAGGTGGATCACGTAAACTGTATGCAACTACTGCTTGATTTAGCTACTGATTGGAGGAAGGATTTGCAACCAAATACAACACGTAAATGCAAGCCAGAAATACTTTAGAGAGCAGCTATATTATTCGCCCGAGAGTATCAGTAGGCGCCTTAACAAAGGGGAGACACACCCCACTACCCCAGTAATATCCAGCACTCCAGTACCGACTAACAATGACATCGCACCAGCACTGTCCCCAGGTCCAGTGTGCTGGTACAATTTACATACCGAAATGACACAGATTTATTCCTGGACCAAGGGAGTACGGGACTTTCTCTAGCTTTCTTTGGCTCCTGCTACGTCAGCTGTGGCTTCCTTCTCTTTGGCCTCCTCCTCCAAGCTCGCCTCCCTTGGCTTGTCTTCGGTTGTGGGTGCCTTCTCAGGCTCTGCCTCCGCGGTGGTGGTTTCGTTTGTTTCAGGGGATGTGCTTGTGTTGCCGTCTTCCGCAGGAGCTGCCTTCTTGATGGTGCCAACCTTCACGTACTTGCTCATGAACTTGTATTCCCAGTCTTGCAGCGCGTCGGTCTCAAATGGACCGAGGCCAGTGAGGTCACCGTTCAGGTCTTGGGGCTCGAAGGACATCTTTGCTAGAGCTCTGCTGGCGTCTTTGCCAGCAAATAGGGCGTAAGGTCCACCAGGCCCATAGAACATTCTGCATATAGAAATTAAAGGTGAAAAAGGTAGTTAATACATGGAAGCTTCATAACACATTAGTAATACAACTGAGGACAAAAGCATAACATATATCCATGAATGAATATATGGATGAGCATGCATCACACAGCACAAACCCCCACCAAAAAGTATCATTCGGAAAGTGCACGCATAATGCTAGTTAGGGAATCTCCATCGTTAGTGTCAAGTTTGTGCCAAGGCGGATCCCACTGAGATCTCTCTCTAGCTATTTCTAGCCCACCCCTTAGAACATGTGTTAAGAAATAGCTACATAACTGTGGTCCAACGCGACATTCAAAAATCATATGGCTTATTGAAAGCTCTAGGCATAGCATCTCCTGCTGTTCCATAACTTTGGTCCAACGTGAGGTTCAAAAATCATAGTGACAACTGCTTTAATCCTTAGCCTGCGTCCAAGGCATGGTGCCCGACATGATGGGAACCTCTCTTAGCATCCGCAATAAAATGCTGCTTCGATTGATATATAGTTATATTAATATTAATGTCCTCCCACAAGATATGTGTGCTTCACCAACAACTACATCTTGCATAACAAAGGATAAAGAAGAGAAGCAACATATCTTATTGCATTATTGAACCTAACCATAAAAGAAACATAAAATATGCAAGGACCAAGAATAACTTGATACAATTCTTCCAGTTGCTTTAAGCATTGTGCACCTAACACCTAAAGAAAGGGCCCTTTCTTCTTTCACTTTCCTGGCCACATCCAGGAATCAGAACTCTATAGTATACATGCATCAAGATAATGGTCTTATATGTTTTACCACTCCTAGTTGTTAACATGTAATTCGATTTTATGAACAGAACCGGGATCTCTTTCTGTGACCCAAGTTCCTTCCAGCATGTAACTCTTCAGGTATCTGATCTCGAAAAAATAAGCTTGCACCCCCATTGTTCCATTCTAGAATAAGTTCAAAATCAAATGCAACTGTTCAGGTATCTGACCTCAAAAGTACATACTAATGAATGTTCAAAAATTCAAAATCTAGCAATATCCCAGAACTTATTATAAAGATGTGACTAAACAACCATAGCTCCAGCACCAAATCGATAGTTTTTTCATTTTATGATTATGAGCATGAACCTTGATATCCAAATAATCCATAACATCCTACCATCTGACATTCATTTAAAGATAGAGTACTATCATTTTTCTTCTTTTCACATGCAGCGTACGGATACAAAATAGACACTCATTGATTACACATCATGATATAGCAACCCTAATTAACCATTACACAATTGACGTTAATAATGCATCAACCATACAGCTACTGCTTCCATTCGTTTTCTTTCTCTGCAGCATAACCCCATCCACCCCAGCTGTTGATGGGGCTGGCAGTGCCTCCACGGACTCTCCACTCAACCGTCTCCCCCCAACCTGTCCACTCAGTGCGGTCTAGTATGGCCGACAGTCGGAGAGCATGGTGAGCCAGAAAACCTAACCCTAACTCAATTGCGCGCCGCCTCACTAAAAAAAAGACCTAACCAATTTGTCGTCTTCTGCTTGATTTGTCGCTTATCTGTACTTCTAACCGGCCGCCTCTGCCCAAACCCGTCCACTCAGCACGGTCTAGTATGGCTGACAAGCGGAGAGCATGGTGAGCCAGAAAACCTAACCCTAACTCAATTGCGCGCCGCCGTCACTAAAGAAAATATCTAACCAATTTGTCGTCTTCTGCTTGATTCGCTTATCTGGGTTTCTAACCGGTTTGTAACGGATTTTTGTGTGTTTTTTCTTTGTTTTGGTAAGTGGATTATTACCAATTACTGCTGTTCTTCCGAGTTTGCTGAAAATAATCCAGCGACTCATCCAACTATGATAACCATTAAACTCTGCAAACCACGCCTCTTTTGACACTATTCGATGGTGAAGCCCCAAATATGATGAGTTGGGCAACAGATTCAGTCACACAAATACTAGGAAACCAGTCACCTGCTGTACTACCAACATCCAAAAGGATTTATAGGCGATCTTAGCTACAGAGCATACGATCAAGCACATCCGAAAGTCGGAGCATAAGTGCAACTGTTAAAGTCAGGGTTTCGGCCATGGGGGATACCTGCTCTGCGTGACGTCGTAGATCTGGCCCTTGATGGCCATGAGGAGGGGCTTCTTGGGGTCGGTCCCGTCGTAGTGCCTGAGCTCATCCTCGTGGACCTCGCCAAGCTGCACGGGCGGCGGGAGCGGCTCCGCCTCGGGCTCCTCGCGCGGCCGCTGCCGGGGAGGCGGCGGCGGGGCGAAGATCCCCGACACGACATGGTACAGCGCGGCGGCGACCGCCACGGCGGTGAAGAAGGCGGTCGGGGACAACCCCGTGTACGCCACAATCGCCTGCTTCAGCGTCTCCCAGAGCTCCGCCACCGCCATCGCAGCCTGCTAGCACGACAAGGGTTTGGGCTTTCGGTGACTGATGAGGGGTAGCACTCTGGTCTTTTGGTGGCCTTCGATCTCGAGCGGAGGAGGTGGGGAAATATCTCCGAGTTTATAGGTGGCAGGATGGGTTGGGTGCCGTGTGGGTGAGCAACTCTGACGGTGGGTCAAGGTTTATGGGACCACAAGTCAGGGACGGTGGCGGAGTTCTCGAGAAGGAAACTTCCAATACATACGCGCGTGAGTTTCTGCGGAAAATCCGGGCTCGGAGATGAGTAGGATTCGAATCGCCTCTGTTGGCGATCATACAAATCCCCTATGTTTTTTTTCGATAAAGGGAGTTTTTATTACTTAAAAGTTTAAGCAATACACCCGGCCTCTGCATAACTTAGATGCACACAGCCAATCCAAATCCAACGGACAGAATAAGAAAAAACTGAAAAGTCGAGTTACATATCATAATGAGAAATTGTAAACACGCCTATGTTGGTGGAGGGCCAATCCGCAAATTATGCTGCCATCCATGGAGGGATAAAAAGTCCCTTGCCGCCGTCTCCAGCCTTGTACAGACCTCCGAGAACAGGTCCCGATGCTCCACACGTTGCAACGGAGACCACAGACGGATCGTCGCCGTACTCTTGTAGATAACCTGCATAAGAGACGAATTTTTATCATTAAAGACCTTGTCATTTCTACATAGCCAAAGCGACCATATAACGGCTAACGCTCCCACCCTAATAAGTAATTTAAACCTACGATCAACCCCATTCAGCCAATTGCCAAAAATATTAGCAATACTTCGTGGGGGATATAAGTTAGAACCTATTTGGATGATTGACCATATAGAACTAGCAAACTGACAATCAAAGAACAAGTGCTTAATTGTCTCGTCCATATGACAGAAGACACACTTTTTACTCCCATGCCAATTACGCTTTGCAAGGTTGTCTTTAGTGAGAATTACACCTCGACGAAGGTACCACGCAAAAACCTTGTTTTTAAGCAGAATCTTCATCTTCCATATTTTCTTATTGTTATCGACTGGGATATCCGGTTGGATCAACGCATTATACATAGAGTCCACAGAGAATTTACCATTAGTATGCAAATTCCAACGAAACTCGTCAGCCCCCTCCGTCAGATTAACCAAAACCAGACGTTGTAGCAACTCATTCCAAGATGCTAACCTGGGACCAACTAGATCTCGTCTGAACGTCACATTAGGTGGGAAAGTTTCCATCACCTGTTTGAGAGTGTCACTTTTGTGACGTCCAAGGACTATATTATATATCGCAGGATACTGTTCACGGAGCGTGGTAGGACCTAACCACTTATCCTCCCAAAACCGTATCTCCGAACCGCTTTTAATGAGGAAAGATCCAAATGGGAAGAAGAATTTCTTCGTCGCCATCAGACCAGCCCAAAAATGAGAGTCACCTGATTTCCACGAAATCTGTGATAACGCATTAGAGCCAATATATTTCCTCCGTAGGAGAGTTTGCCAGACCCCTTCTTCAGTAAGAAGCTTGAATAGCCATTTACCAAGAAGAGCTCTATTTTTAACCTCAAGATCTGGGATCCCAAGACCACCAAAATCTTTGGGCCGGCATACATCCTTCCACTTAGCCAGTCTATACTTCTTTTTATCATTATCCCCTTGCCAGAAGAATCGTGATCGGAAGTAATCCATACGATGCAAGACTCCTTTAGGCAATTGAAAGAAGGAAATCATATACAGTAACATATTACTTAGTACTGCATTAATGAGAACCAATCTACCACCAAGGGACAATAATTTTCCTTTCCAGCTACTCAATCTTTTTTCCAGTCTTTCCGATACATGTTTCCATTGAGCAATTGTTAGCCTCCTGAAGTGAATCGGGATGCCAAGGTAGCTTATCGGAAACTGGCCTTGCCCACAGCCGAATAATTCTGCATACAAAGCAGCATCGTCCTGGGCATCACCAAAGCAGAACAATTCACTTTTATGGAAGTTAATCTTAAGACCAGAAAGTTGCTCGAACGCTGCCAATATCAGCTTTAAATTTCGAGCTTTTTCCAAGTCATGTTCCATAAAAAGAATCGTATCATCGGCATATTGAAGGATAGATAGCCCACCATCAACAAGATGTGGAACCACCCCTTCAATCTGGCCACTTACTTTTGCACGCTCTATGATTATGGCTAACATATCAGCCACTATATTAAATAGTATTGGTGATAATGGATCGCCTTGTCTTAAACCTTTTTTCGTCTGGAAGTATCTGCCAACGTCATCATTGACTTTGATGGCTACACTTCCGCCGGAAACAAAGTTATGAATCATAGCACGCCACTCATCTGAAAATCCTTTCATCCTGAGTGTTTGCTGGAGGAAAGACCACTTGACTTTATCATAAGCCTTTTCAAAGTCAATTTTCAGGATTACACCACTCATCTTTTTCCGATGCAACTCATGAACAGTCTCATGTAGGATCACAACACCATCAAGAATGTTACGACCTTGCATAAACGCCGTCTGAGTAGGACGTACAACATGATCAGCCACTGAATTAAGCCTAAGAGTTGCAGTTTTGGTGAAAATTTTGAAGCTAACGTTAAGAAGGCAGATAGGCCTAAATTGTTGGATCCTTTCTGCTTCATTGACTTTTGGCAACAAAATTATTTCACCAAAATTTAGGCGAAACAGGTCAAGTTGTCCAGCATGCAAATCACTGAACATCTCAACCAAGTCCAACTTGATTACCTCCCAGAAATTCTGATAGAATTCAGCTGGGAAACCATCCGGACCTGGGGCTTTGTTGTGCTCCATTTGGAAAACCGCCGCCCTTACTTCCTCCTCAGAGAAGGGTGCAGTAAGGTGGGCGTTCTCCTCATCGGAAACTTGTGGAATATCGTCAGTTCGAGATTCATCCATCGAGAAGTTACCTTCCTCTGGGTCCCCGAACAAATTTTTGTAATACTTTGTGATATACGCTTTGAGTTGCTCATGGCCTTCGATCAGCCCCTCCTCTTGATTAAGAGAATAAATACGTTTCTTCCTATGCCTGCCGTTAGCCAGACTATGGAAATATCTCGTATTCGAATCCCCTTCCAAGATGAATTGGGCTTTTGACCGCTGATACCATTTGAGTTCCTCTTCCCGAAGAAGACCAGCTATCTCCGCATTACATTGATTTTTAATCTCAAGCTCATGCGGAGACAATGGTCGAACCTCAGTGAAAGCCTCAAGATCATCGATAATAGATGATAGTCGATGCTTTTCCTTTTTTAGCAGACCCGCCATGTGCCGCGCCCAACCGCATAGGTGTTTACGCAAAGCGCGTATTTTATTGTTCCACCTTTCGATTGGGGTCAGTCCCGGCATCTGCCTATCCCACACATTCTTAACCATATCAGAAAAACCTTCCCGCTGTAACCATCCCAATTCAAATTTGAACTGACGATTGCCATGCGGTCTAGGCGTCCCTGTAGTCAGTAGTATGGGAGCATGATCTGACAGAGCTTCAATCCGTTCGAGAGCCCTTACCGATACCAATGGATATTTGGATTCCCAATTCGAATCCATCAGTACCCGGTACAAATCCCCTATGTTGAGTGATGAGTCCCCTGCTTTTGTCATGATGCATAGGGATCACGAAATGTGTCTTTCATCTTGGACATGTTTTTCTTGATTCTCAAGGAAATAGCCCGCCAGACACAAGTTTACTTTGTTACATTTTATTTGGTTGCCCACAACTCGTCATCCTGAGATCCTAAGCCCCGAGGACACTAAGCTGAACTGATGCAATGTGATATCTTTGGTTGACTACGTTTCGGGTTTAAGTATAAGGTGTTGTGTTTGTCTACACATTCAACTTCTTGTGTTTACTTTGTATCCACTTATGGTGAGTTTATCGGTTACCGTGTCATATAAATACAGGAGAACAAGAAAAACATAGTGCCAATGAACTGAACGAGGATTGTGAAATATTGCAGCCGGTCTAACCCGGTCTATCCTACACCTTTGCCTACTCCAATTATGTTGCTCTAACAACAAGGACTTGGAGTAATCTTTCTCTACCCCCTCTCTAGTCAAATCGTTCACTTGGTCAAAACATGACGTTTGACTCAATGGCTAAACCGCAAGAGAAGACCGTTTTCATCTAGGGGTAACTATGAATGCGCTTGTTGACAAACTCAACATCTTTGGGGTGATCCTAGAGAAGAAAAACAATGACGTTAGTGTTGTTTGACATGTTAGTTGAACGTGAACAAAGTTAAACAGTGAGGCTAACCATTATGTGGCCTCTGTAATGCTCATTATCCTGTTAGAATACGTATTGTTTACGTATTTGTTTAGGACTTGTATAACTCTTTGATATATAATAAAACGAACCCTACCCGACGAGGCACGTCGGGTCAGCCCAAACACTCCTTCGTCTAAACTCTTTCATGGTATCAGAGCACAGCTCTTGACCTAGTTTTCGCTTCTGACGCCGCTGCCCTACTTCCCAGCCGCGATGGCCTCCTCCACCGCGATGGCCTCCTCCGCCGCGATGGCCTCTTCTGCCGCTGATGGCCCGATGCCGCCTGCACCACTTACTTCGAGCGCGAGCGCTTCGTCTCCTTCGATCGCTACATCGCAGATCGCATCGGTGCTCCACTTGGCGTTTGAGTCACCAAGCCTTTCGTTGTCAAGCAGTTCCCTCTTCAGCCCGTCCCTGATCGCGACGAGCTCTGCACCCGCCTACTCCACCTCGGCGCCCATCTACTCCACCATGCCGTATGGGTCGCCGTACGGGTCGCTGTATGGGTCACCATATGGGTCGCTGCCTCTACATATGATGCCGTATGCCGCGCCGCCTCATGCGTCGGCACCTGCAGTCTCTGCGACAGGCTACTCCACCGAGCAGCCTCCTGGTCCGGCCATGTTCGGCCCGGTCTACAACCAGGGAGGCCAATTCTTCAACCACATGCTTCCTGGCGGCCACATGATCCCTGGGGGTGTCGTCAACATCGCGTCCTCGATCACCATCAAGCTCACCGGCGAAAATTACCTGGTGTGGAGGGCCCAAGTTGGTCCCCTTCTTCGGAGTCAGCTCCTTATGGGGTACGTCGATGGATCAACTCCGTGCCCCGCTTCTCATGTCGTCGTCAGCCATGGTGGTGCCATGGCTCAGCAGCCGAACCCCGCCTATCACCATTGGGTTCAGCAGGATCAGGCCGTGCTCTCGGCGTTCGTCTCCTCCATGATGCCTGATGTTGTCGGCATGGTGATGTTCGCTGCTACCGCAAGGGAGGCTTGGGAGACCCTCAGTGGTGCTTTTGCTTCCACCTCCATTGCGCGCTCCTCGGGTATCCGTCAACAAATGTCCGAGCTCAAGAAGGAACAACTGACTGCCACGGTCTACTTCCACAAGATGAAGGCGCTCTCGGACACCCTCACGAGCATTGGGCAGCCTCTTCGCCCCGAGGAGTTCATCTCCTACATCCTCGCCGGCCTCGACGGTGACTATGACTCGCTGCATGGGGTGGTCACTGCTCGCAAAGAGGCGATGCCCATCCAGGACTTGTTCTCCCAGCTCGTTGCGACGGAACAGCGCATGTTGGCACGCCGCGCATCCACTCCGGCCCATTACCCTGCGGCCCACATCGCCGCCACTGGAGGAACCTCTGTCGCAGCCTATGACGCAGCGCGTGGCAGCCCACAGCTAGCCTACCGTCCAGATGCCAAGCCATCCCAGCCGCAGCACTCTCCGTCGCCAAAGCCCAACAACACCAATGGGCCTCGGACCAGCACAGCACGTGGCACAGTTGTGTGTCAACTTTGTGGCATACAACACCATACAGCTGCCAAGTGCTTCAAAAGGTTCAACCGCGAGTTTCTGGGTATTGGCAATGATGGGAGTAACACTGAGCGTCAAATCGCTATGGCAATGTCGGCCTCTCACGGTGGCCATCAGTCTGTAGACCCGGCGTGGTATGCGGACTCGGGGGCAACGCATCACATTACCCATGATCTGGAGAAGCTCACTACGCATGAGCGGCACCGATCAAGTTCACGCAGCAAACGGAGCAGGTATGCATATTCATAATGTTGGTCATGCTGTTATTCCTACTCCATCATCTAGATCTTTAGCTCTCAATCATGTTCTTCATGTCCCCAAAGCCACTCGTAACCTTTTGTCTATGAGCAAGCTTTCTTCTGATAATAATGTTTTTATTGAACTTCATCCTCATGAACTTTTTGTAAAGGATCGGGACACGAGAGCACCCATACTTAGAGGTCGTTGCCATGGAGGTCTCTACGAGATTAAAGCCCCTGTTATCAAGCAAGCACTCAGCAGTGTCAAGGTGTCACGTGATGTGTGGCACAGTCGCCTAGGTCATCCAGCTTTGCAAGTCGTTCAACATGTTCTTCGTAGTCATGAGTTACCATCTATCATAGAGTCCAATAAAAATAAAGCAGTGTGTGATGCTTGTCAACAAGGGAGAAGTCATCAGTTACTTTTTTCTTTGTCTACTCGTGTAATCCAGTCTCCTCTAGAGATCATCTATTCTGATGTGTGGGGCCCTGCCCAAACATCTGTTAGTGGACATTGTTTTTATGTAAGCTTTGTTGATGGTTATAGTCTTTTTACTTGGCTCTATTTGCTCAAGCACAAATCTGAAGTCTATGATGTGTTTCTCCAGTTTCAAAAACATGTTGAACGCCTCCTAAATAAAAAGATAGTTCATGTTCAAACAGATTGGGGTGGAGAGTATGAGAAACTTCATCCCTTCTTTCACAATCTAGGCATCTCTCATCGTGTGTCTTGTCCACACATTCACCAACAAAATGGCACTGCTGAACATAAACACCGTCACATTGTTGAGACTGGTCTCACTTTGCTTGCTCATGCATCTGCATCGTTACACTATTGGAATGATGCGTTCTCCACAGCCTGTTTTCTCATAAATAGGCTTCCTAGTCGTACCATTGAAATGAAAACTCCCCTTGAGAGATTACTTCATGAATCTCCGTATTATACCTTTTTCAAGGTTTTTGGATGTGCTTGTTGGCCCCATCTTCGGTCTTACAATAACCACAAACTTGATTTTCGGTCTAAGAAGTGTGTTTTTCTAGGGTATAGTGCCTTACACAAAGGATATAAATGCCTCCATGTCCCTTCCAATCGATTCTACATCTCTAGGGACGTTGTTTTTGACGAGAATGTGAAAGTGCATGGTTGATCCCATGCATGGTTTTGGTAATTAATGACAATCTCTATGGACTAATATTTGCATTGAGCTATATTTGTAGGTGTCCATTTTCTTGCTTGTCTCCATTTGTTGGAGTCAAGGTCTTGCTTGTTCTCCATGTGTTGGAGTCAAGGTTTAGGGAAGAAGATCATTTGTTGATCAAGGCCACGTCAAGATATGCCGAAGAGGTGCTTCTCCCATCTTGGTGTATGGGGGAGCCTTGTGAATCTTCACCAAGCTAAGCGAAATGAAGAAAGGTGGTGCGTCTTGAGGAGTTGAAGATCGTTTTCATCCACCTCAAGTGGTGGTGCGTCTTGAGGAGTTGAAGATCGTCTCCATCGACCTAAAGTGGTTTAAGCGCAAGGCAAAGGTATGATCTTGGTAGGGTTTCTATTTTACCGGTCTCATGATGTTTAGTGAGAGACCGGATTATAGGATAGATAGCCGTACTATCAAGAGGGGCTCTCGACCGAGTATCGCGATCGTATCGTCGTAGAGAGCACAAACCTTTGCATCCATGCAATCATCTCTATTGGTTCTTATTTGTCTTTTATCCATGTGAGAACTTAGAGCTTGTGTTCATCTCCATACCAAGCTCTAGTTCACCAAAAACGGATTTAATGAATATCTTCTTGCGCTTTTGGTTTTGGAGGTTTTACCGGTTTGTCTCTTCTACGAGAGGTCAAACTCTCTCCTTATTCTTTCCTCCTCACATGATAGACTATGATGTGTATATGCATGATCTTGTAGGGCTTGTGATTATCTTCGAAACAAGCCCAAGATCATAGAAAACGGAGTCTTGATGAAAAACTTGTGCGTTTTCGGTTTTGGAGATTTTGTCGGTTCATCTATGCTTGTGCAAAATCTCCATTGCTTGGTTTCAATATTTTTGCTTTTTGTAGGGTAGCTCTTGTCGTCCTCTTTCCAATAAAATTGGATTCACTCGATTCGGAGTTTCCCTGCAAAAGTTATTCAGTTTCAGGTTTTGATGTTCTTCAGTGACCGGAAGTACCGGCCTCACGGGCGGTACTACCGCTAGGAATTTCCGGAGGTACTTCCGGAGCCCAGTACCGCTTACGAAAGTTGGGTACTGGACTCAAACGGAAGTAGCACTGGAAATAGTACCGGAACTACTGCTAAACCGGAAGTACCGGTGCTCCCAGCGGTACTACCGCCCGGAACTTCCGGGGTTACTTCCGGAGCCCAGTACCGCTTGCGAAAGTTGGGTACTGGACTCAAACGGAAGTAGCACCGGAAGTCGATCCGATACTACCGCTTTACCGGAACTACCGGTCCTGTTTCCGGTACTACCGACCCGGCGGGTTTTGTTCGGCTGAGAGCCGTTGGGGGCTGTTTTACGTGGAGCGGTAGTACCGCCCCTTGGGCCGGTACTTCCGCCCCTGCGGGATTCTGTGCCCAACGGCCAGATTTCCCAGGGCACCTATTTAAATGTGCTTTCTTCCCCAACGGTTTGAAGGATCTTGGTGAACCTTTTGCTCTCTCTCTCCTCCATTGTTGCACATCTTTGAGAGCTTGATTCCTCCACTTCCCTCCAATGATTCTTGCCCATCTTTAGGGAAACAAGAGAGGAGATCTAGATCTACCATTCCACCAATCAAATTCTCCTCTAAGTGAGGGGAACCTAGTGGATCTAGATTTAGGGTTGCTTTGTGTTCATCCCCTTTGTTCTTCCTCTCTTATTCCCCCCAAAGCATTTGTTGCTTGGTTGGAATTTGAGAGTGAAGGACTTGACCACTTTGTGTGTTCTTGCCTCTTGCATTAGTTGCATCGGGTTGCTCTCCCTACGGTGATACGTGAGGATCGACGTTGAGAAGCTTGTTACTCTTGGGTGCATTGTGTTCCCAAGAGCTTTGTGCCTCTTGGGTGCATTGTGTACCCTAGACGGTTTGGAGGTGCCGCGAAGACTTCGAGTTGTGAAGCTTCGGCACGAGTTTGGGAGCCCCCAATTGAGTTGTGGGTGTGTGCCCCAAGAGAAGTTGTAAAGGGCTCCGGAATCCGCCTCGAAGGATTCTGATAGTGGAAGGTGAACCAATCCCTTGGGTGAGGTTCATCGGAGAATAGGGTGAGGCCTTTGTGGCATCTTGAGTAGGCCTCTTGTGGCGAGCTCACACCCCTCCAACGAGACGTAACCCTTAACAAGGAGGAACTCGGGATTACATCCTCGTCTCCGCGTGCCTCGGTTATCTCTATACCCGAGCTTTTACTTATGCACTTTACATTGTGATAGCCTTCGTGCTTGAAGTTTATATCTTGCTATCACCTTGTCGCTTAAATTGCTTAGCATAAGTTGTTGGTGCACATAGGTGAGACTAGTAATTAGGTTGTTGGCTTGTTAATTTAAACACATAGTTTTTTTCCGCAATTATCAAGCCCCTAATTAGAAAAGGTTTTAATCGCCTATTCACCCCCCCCCCCCCTCTAGGCGACATCTCGGGCATAGTTGTTCTTTCAGAATGTCTTTCCCTTTGCTCACATGCCCACTTCTCACACTTTAACCGCCACCTACGGAGTCATCTTTACTTTCAGCTGACCACTTTATGGATACTGCACATGCACCTTCTTTGCTCGCTAACCATGGTGCAGGTACGGGACGTGGTTCTCGCCTGGAAGTTTTACCAGAATCTGCAGTTGAAGAGCAGATGTCCGAGCACGTCGATCATGCCGTGCATGCTCCCCTGCATGGCTCACCCTTGGGCATGATGCCCTTGCATGGCTCGCCCTTGGGCTCCCCGCCCATCGGCTTGATGCCGTTGCATGGCTCGCCCTTGGTCTCCCCGCCCGTTGGCTCCCTGCATGCACCACGAGCTGAGCCATCCACTCCTCACTCCGCTCCCGTGCATGCGCCTGCGTCACCGACCAGCGACACAGCCTGGGATACGTCGTATCCGCCCATATCACCTTCGCCGGCTGCTGCACCCACACCACATGCGTCCCTAGCTGCTCCCGAGTCACCTACACCATCTCCTATTGTGCCTCCGACCGTGCTGTCTCCTACTGCACCACCTGTCACTCGTTTGCAGCGTGGCATACGGCAACCTAAACAGTGAACTGATGGCAGTGGCGGAGCCAGGATTGAAGCAAGACCCGGGCCAAAAACTTGGCACAAAAAATATTACAAAAAAAAGCTATTGTGATGGTATAGAAAATTTTAAAACGGTTGCAAAGATGAACATGTATTTTCAACTCCATTATTAATGGTCTAATTGAATAAATGACAAAAAAATAAAAATAGTACTCCCTCCGTCCTGAATTAGATGTCGCGCCGGCAATTTTGCAAAACCGCCCTTACCAAATTTCCGACATAACCTGGGGTCCTCGTCGTCAACTCGCTCAGTCTCCCGGACCCCGGTCACCCCACGCCGCCCGTCGCCGCCTTGATCCGCTCCCCCGTCGTCGCCTTGATCCGCTCCCCACTCCCCGCCGCACGCCGCGCTGCCGCTGCGTCTGCGCCTGTGCCTACACGCATCGATCTATACGCGCACGAAGCCTGCGCCTGCGAGCCTGGGCGGAAGGTTGCATTTTTGCTCGGTGGTGCTAGAAATGGTGAGCTTTGCGATGAAGATGGTGAGCTCTGCGTCGACCCAGGCAGCGTGATGCGGCACTGGAGCGCGCAGGTCAACGGCGTATCCCTCCACGTCGCGAAGCAGGACCCCGCCGCCGGCCCGGCGGCTCTTCCTCTTCCGCGGCTTCCCGGAGCTGTGGCTCTCATGGCGCCACCAGATGGCCGCCCTCGCCCCCCGATCTCTGCAGCCGTCGCGCCCTCACCCCCGACCTCCTCGGTCGTTGCGCTCCTCACCACCTCTGCATCCGCAAGGTGCGGCTCTTTTTCTCCGCTGCCTCCTGATCCTCTTCGTGTACGTCTCCTGTCGTGCGCTGTCGCCAACCCACGGTCAGGCCGTCCACCATAGTTTCATTATTCTGTTGATGGATGGAGGGCTAGCAGCTGCCGCATCGAATCTTTGATTCTAGCATGGAGCACGACCTGCTCTGCTGCTGCTTGGACACAGCTGTGTTTCTATTCAGCATTATTCATTAGTTCATCTCCTTTTTCCTTACATAATTGAAGAGTTAAACTCTTGGTCTCGGCATCATAAGATGCTCATAACCTTAGTCCTCATTTGTTCATGTGCTGAATTAAACTTGGAGGAGTTATGTTAGTTGTGGGCTGTAAATTGTACAGTGAGGCAGCATATGTAAATGCTCCAAAGGTAATTAGATGCAGAATTTGTTGGGACGGACTTGGGCTGCGTCCCGGGCCATAATTATTTTCCTATAGATTAGCAGGCCGGAAATTGGCTGCGCCCCGGGCCATGGCCCTGGTTGCCCGGGGCCCAGCTCCGCCCCTGACTGATGGCATAGTTGCTTGGAGCAGTATTTTGGCGGCCTATACTGCGTCTAAAAGCACAGTTGAACCACGGGATTATCATGAGGCTCTTCGTACTCCCCATTGGCGTGATGCTATGGAGGCTGAGTTTTCTGCACTTCAGACCAACGGCACCTGGAAATTGGTACCCTCCTATTCCTGGTGTTAATTTGATTGATTCCCGTTGGATTTTTAAAGTCAAGCTTCATGCTGATGGCTCTATTGAGAGATACAAGGCTCGCCTAGTTGCTAAAGGATTCAAGCAGCGTTATGCTCTTGACTATGATGAGACTTTCAGTCCTGTGGTTAAACCTGCAACCGTTCGTTTGTTGCTGTCTATGGCTCTCTCCAACAGGTGGCATCTTAGACAGCTTGACATTCAGAATGCATTTCTCAATGGTTATCTTGATGAGCTGGTATACATGAGACAGCCTCCTGGTTTATTGATTCTGACAAACCTGGTCACTATTGTCAGCTTGTCAAGTCTCTTTATGGTCTGAAGCAGGCTCCCCGTGCCTGGCATGCTCGCCTCAGTTCAGTTCTTGGTTCCTTGGGGTTTTCACCATCAGTTGCTGATACGTCATTGTTCATTCTTCAGCGTTCTGGTATGACTATGTATCTGCTGGTATATGTTGATGATATCATTGTCGTCAGCTCGACTACTACTGCTATTCCCAAGTTAATTGCGGAGCTACGGTCTGAGTTCAAGGTGAAGGATCTTGGTGTTCTTCATTATTTTCTGGGAGTTGAGGTATCTTCACCTTCCTCAGGCAGTCTTGTTCTCCGGTAGCGTAAGTATGCTCTTGAGCTCCTTGCACGTGCGGGTATGTTAAAGTGCAGTCCGGCTACTACTCCTATGGCCTCTTCTGAGCGTCTCTACAGCACCGATGGTGAGGTTCTTTCGTCCGAGGAGGCAACTCAGTATCGCAGTATTGTTGGTGGCCTCCAGTATCTCATGGTGACACGACCTGATTTGTCCTTTGTTGTCAACAAGGTGTGTCAGTACCTACATGAACCCAGAACTCCTCATTGGTCAGCTGTGAAACGCATCCTTCGGTATGTGCGGTTCACTATTGACTGCGGTTTGCAGTTTTGGTCCTCCTCTTCTTCATTGCTCTCAGCGTTCTCGGATGCGGACTGGGCTGGCAATATGGATGACCGGCGATCCATCGGGGGATATGCTATATTTTATGGAGGTAATTTGATCGCCTGGAGTGCTCGCAAACAGTCTACAGTTTCCAGGTCTAGCACTGAGTCCGAATATAAAGCTCTTGCTAATGCTACAGTAGAGCTTGTCTGGGTACAGTCATTGTTGCAGGAGTTTGGAGTTGTTCAAGCACAACCTCCGGTCTTATGGTGTGACAATATTGGTGTAACATATCTATCGTCCAACCCAGTCTTTCACGCAAAAAAGAAGCATATCGAGGTAGATTTTCACTTTGTTCGTGAGCGCGTCACTCAGAAGCAACTGCAGATCCGTTTCATCTCATCAAAGGATCAAGTTGCTGATATTTTCACTAAGCCACTCCCTTTACCTTTGTATGAGCATTGTAAGCACAATCTCAATCTTCTATCGGTTGAGATTGAGGGAGGGTGTTAGAATACGTATTGTTTACGTATTTGTTTAGGACTTGTATAACTCTTTGATATATAATAAAACGAACCCTACCCGATGAGGCACATCGGGTCAGCCCAAACACTCCTTCGTCTAAACTCTTTCATATCTGAGATAATGTTTGTGGTATCCTCATCTCACATTGTGCAACACTAAGGTCTCGAAGCTTTGAAACATGGATCGTCCACCTGGTTCTCCACTTCCTGAGGTGGTTGTACAACTGAGTTGACGTCATGTTAGTGCCAACGAACTCAAACACCAGCTTGGCAACGGTGTTGAAGTGCACCTCCTTGAAACCCTTGCCAGTCCTCACCCCGGAGGACATGATATCAAACATCTTGTTCATCACAAAGGTGGACAAGAAATGAGGCCACTTCAGGGTCTTGTCGTTCATTGACCTTTCATGGTCTTTTCTTTTCCAGCCTTGATAGTCTGCTTTCTAAGTATCTCCTTTAGACAAAGGTTCTTAGACATCTCAACCACCCGAGAACAAAGCCTGGACACCTCTGCTTGTTGAGGCTCCAGCAACAAAAAGTACGAGACATATGAGGGATAGGGCTTGGTTTTTTACAGCGATAGGGTATGGCTAAAGTCATGCATCTTGGCTTTTCTGATAGCAGTCTGGCTAAAGTCATCTTGGCTCATGGCCTACCATGGTTACCATCAAGACAAATGCATCAATACAATGGTTACCATCAAGAGAAATGCATCATGGATACAAGGCTGGCCTTCGCTGCATGTTGTCATGTATAAGGAAAAATCTAGTACAAGGATGAGAAGTACAATATGTGTAGCACCAACCCTTATACGAACGATCGCCCTAATACATGTACCGCACAACAATGAAGCTCGTAAATCCGTCATAACACATTATCTACCACATGCTCACAACATCATCATGAGCATCACTAGCACAACATCAAGATCTACCACAACATTATCTACCGCATCATTATTTACCACATGCTCACAACATTATCTACCACACATCAAGATCTACCACAACATTATCAAGAGCATCACCCCTGAACAAAGCAAAGCTTGTAGAAGCTACCAAATCGCAACACAACTTAATTATCTACCACTTGCTCACATTACATCATCATGATCTACGACATGCTCACAGATCTAAGCTATAAGCTAGGGTTAGAGTTTGAGATAACTTACAACCATCACAGAAGCGGAGAAGATGAGGAAAATGTTTTTCACACCGTCAACCAGAGAAGATGGCGCCGCTCTCCTGTTGAAGAAGCTTCGTAGCCAAGAGGGTTTTTGGCGGTGAGCCGAAGGGGTGAAATAGGACGAGCAAAATGACAAGCAGTGACAAAAAATTTCCCTACGTATTTTTGCGAACATGCGCGAGATCGCACCATCTCCAAACTCGCACGAGCTCGGTGCCACATTCCCCTCCATGAACACGAATAGGGTGGCTCTAGGGAAACTGACGGTGTGGTCATTCCTCCTCCAAGGCTAGGCTCCACGCCGCTTTAAAGTTTGTGTGGGCCAAAATCTAGGTGTAGCCCAGGCAAACAAACATACCCAAATTGGATCCACATAACCTGTATGGAGGTAATGCGACCAATGAAACACGCCCTTTATATAGGGTAGTTGAAAGTGCATGGTTGCCCCCATGCGCGGTTTGGTAATTAATGACAATCTCTATGGACTAATGTGTGCTTTGAGTTATTTGTAGGTTTGGTCCATATGCATTGCTTGATCTCCATATGTTGGAGTCAAGGCTAAGGGAAGAAGATTATATGTTGATCTAGGCTAAGTGCAAGTTAATCAATACCCAAGGCTAGTGATGTATCATGAGAGATCGTATGATCTCATGGTATGGAAAGCAATTGTCAAATATAGCCTTGTGAACTAACCCATATTCACAAAAAAACTAACCCATGATCTATGTGCTCGGTGTATCTATGTGGGGTTAGGTATTTCTCCATGAGCATGAATCAAGAAGAAGATCCTATGTAGCTCGTGGAGGATGGCCTCTATGTAGCTCGTGGAGGATGGCGTCAGTGGCGGAGTTGGGATTGGCACCTAGTGATGTCAAAAGGCCAAAATCTGTCTAGGGAGGTCATTAACTAGTATTTTTGGGGTCAAAATGCTGTACTTATAGCTAGCATCTATAGTGTGAAAGTGCATAGTTGCCCCCATGTGTGGTTTTGGTAATTAATGACAATCTCTATGGACTAATGTTTGTATTGAGCTATATTTATAGGTGTGTCCATTTGCATTGCTTGATCTCCATTTGTTGGAGTCAAGGCTAAGGGAAGAAAAGTATGTGTTGATCAAGGCTAAGTGCGTGTTGATCAACACTCAAGTCCAAGTGAAGATATGCCGAAGAGGTGCTTTCCCCATCTTGGTGTATGGGGGAGCGTCATGTGAATCTTCACCGAAGCGCAATCGAGAAAGGTGGTTCGTCTTGAGGAGATGAAGATCATCTTCATCGACCTCAAGTGGTTTAATGCGCAAGGCAAAGGTATGATCTTGATAGGGTTTCTATTTTACCGGTCTCATGTTGTTAGTGGAGAGACCGGGTTATAGGATAGATAGCCGTACTATCAAGAGGGGCTCTCGACCGAATATCATGATCGTATCATCGTAGAGAGCACAAACCTTTGCATCCATGCAATCATATTTATTGGTTCTTATTTGTCTCTTATCGTGGTGTGGTCTTGGTGCTTGTCGTGGTCGTCATGACAAGGCCAAGTTCACCGAAAACGGTTTTCATATGCGTCCCCTATTGCGTTTTCGGTATTGGAGATTTTGCCGGTTCATCCGTGTGGAAGATTTCACTCTTCCATTTCTTTGCAAAATCGCCATTGCTTTTTTGTCTTTTCCAAGGGTAGCATTTGTCGTCCTCTTTCCAACAAAATTGGTTTTACTTCATTCGGACTTCAATTGCAAAAGATACGGCTTTTTCGGATTTACAAATGAGAGGTTTTACCTTTCCCATTTATTTTTATAATATATTATTGGACTATGAGGTTTCTCTGCATATTCTTGTAGTGCTCATTGTGATGATTCCAACGAGTCCAAGATTATCAAAACGGAGTTCGTGGGCGAAAGTTATTGCGGTTTTATTCTCAGTGTATTTTCTAAACAGAAATTTAAAAAGAGAAAAGGAAAAAAATAACAGGCAGGCAGGCCTGGCCGGGCCCGAGGCCGGCCTTAGGCCGGGAGGCTCGGGTGGGCAGCCGGCCCACCCCGCACTGTGTGGCCGGCCCAGGCCGGGGTCTTCGGGCACCTAGCCGGCCCACTCGCATGCCAGGCCGCCCAGGCCGGGATGCCAGGCCGGCGTGCCTGCATTGCGCGCTGCTTCGATCGCTGGCTCCTTCGCGGGAAAGATTCCCGGCCGGCCAGTTCGGGGTGCAGGCCGGACCCAGGCCGGGGTCTCGGGCTGCACTTTTTCCCCTCCAACGGCCACTTTTTGTGGCCCTCTATAAAAAGGGCTTCATCCCCATTTTTCTAGTAGAGCTCATTTTCTCTCTCTCCTCCATTGTTGCAAATTTTGAGAGCTCGATTCCTCTATTTCCCTCTGATGATTCTTGCCCAAATTTTGGGAAACAAGAGAGGAGATCTAGATCCACTTCTCCACCAAACAAAATCTCCTCTAAGTGAGGGGAACTCGTTGGATCTAGATTTTGGAGTTCTTGATGTTTCTTCTTTGTTCTTCCTCCTAAATCCCTCCATAGCATTAGTTGTTTTGGTTTGATTTTGGGGAGAAGGATTTGACCACTTGGTGTGTTCTTGCCTTTTGCATTAGGTGCATTGGGTTGTGCTCCCACGGTGATTCGTGGGATTGAAGGTTGGGAGCTTGTTACTCTTGGGTCATTGGACCCTAGACGGTGTTGTGGTGATGCCCCAAGCTTAGTGGTGTAAAGGCTCCGGATTCCGCCTAGAAGGATTCCGATAGTGGAAGGTGAACCAAACCCTTGGGTGCGGTTCATCGGAGAATATGGTGAGGCCTTTGTGGCATCTTGAGTAGGCCTCTTGTGGCGAGCTCACACCCCTCCAACGAGACGTACTCCCTTAACAAGGAGGAACTCGGGAATACATCCTCGTCTCCGCGTGCCTTGGTTATTTCTATACCCGAGCTTTTTACTTATGCAATTTACATTGTGATAGCCTTCGTGCTTGAAGTTTATATATTGCTATCACCTTGTTGTTATATTGCTTAGCATAAGTTGTTGGTGCACATATGTGAGTCTAGTATATTAGGTTGTTGACTTGTTAATTTAAACACATAGTTTTATGCCGCAATTATCAAGCCTTTAATTTGAAAAAGTTTTAATCGCCTATTCACCCCCCCCCCCCTCTAGGCGACATCTCGGCATAGTTTGTTCTTTCAATTGGTATCAGAGCCTCGTCTATCTTGTTTGGCTTTACCGCCTGGAGAGTAAAAATGTCGTTTAGGAATATTGAGGAGTCTCATAATGAAAGTATTGCTAAAAGTATTAAAGAACGTGACCATGCTCATGCTAAATATAAAGTCACGAAAAAGGAAAATGCTAGATTAAATGAAGAGCTTGCTAAGCTTTCTTCTTCTATTCCTAATGTTAATGATGCTTGTGCTACTAACTCTATTTCTTGTGAAGCATCTATTTTGAAGGAGAATGTTGAACTAAGGGCTCAACTTGAGTTGTTAACAAGCAAGTATAGGAAGTTGGAAGAAAGTCATGAAAAGCTATCTAGCTCTAATGATGATCTTCTAGCATCCTATGCTAGTATAAAGTTAGCTCATGAGGCCATCACCACAAAGGTAACATCTAGTGAGCCTCATGTGGGTAATAGCACAACTTTAACTCAAAATGATATATTGCCATGTGCTAATCCTAGTAGTTCATCCACTCGTAACGTTGGCACATCTTGTGATGAATTACTTTCTTTGCCTTGTTGCTCTAGCAATGATGCATCTACCTCCTCTAGTACTTGTGTTGTCTCTAACCATGTAGAAAAAGAGGAGAGCTCAAGGCCCAAGCCACTTCTATGAATAAAGGCTTGGAAAAGCGTCATGAAGGAAAGAGGGAACTTGACAACATGTTGAGTGTGCAACAATCCCCCAATGAGTGGACTTGGATTCAACTCCAACAACAAGAACAAGTCCAAGGTTGAGAAGAAGAAGGGCCAAGTTCAAGTCAAGAATCCGGCCAAGATCATTTGTTTCAAGTGCAAGTTAGAAGGGCACCATGTTCGGGATTTCCCTATGAAGAAGAGCCTCTTAGTGAGAAGCAACTAGGGAAGCGGCCTCTTGTTCAATCTCGTGCTCAACCACGAGTTGAACAAAGGTCACCTCCTAAGAAGACTCAAGTCAATGCTCCTCAAGTTGAGGAGCCTATTAAGAAGAAGAAGAAGAAGAGTTGATGTTGCTACCTTTGCCGTGGCAAGGGTCACTTTGCTTCTTCATGCACTAATGGTAACCGTATCCAACCCTATTATAATTTATGATGCTTATTCTCTTAGGAAGGATAGAATTGGCAATGTGTTTGCTAAATATGTGGGGACTCAAGTGGTGTCAAGAAAAGAACCATTTGGGTTCCCAAGCCTATTGTGACTAACCTCTTAGGACCCAACTTGGTTGGGGACCAACAAGCTTCAACTTTATCAATAGGTGTTATTGGAAGACATTGGAGACTTGGCTATAATTTGAAGAATTAAGTTATCTTCATGATTATATTTCCTCAAGCCAAGCCATTTGGATCATAATGTTCTATCTCATATCCAATGCTCCTCCATGCGGTAACTTGTATTTTAATCATATATACATTGAAAGTTGCTTGCTCCCTTGCATGTGTTAGTTTTGTTCCTAGCATGTGCTTGTATATGATATGCTACTTTCCTACTTGTCTTGCTATTCAAGGTTGGGTATGTTAGTTGTGTATCATGTATGTGTAATTTGTGTGTTTAGCTTTATTGGATCTTGTGTTGATTTCAATTGGCTCTTTGAGATATTAATGGACTATCCCATTTTGGGGGAGTGATGTGCCTGCTTTGTGCACTTCACAAACCTAAAAATGTGTGTACATGAGGCACACCACCTAGTATTGATATTTCAATATTATCTAGTTACAATGTGGTATGTCATATTCATGAGAAATTCAAATTCTACAATGTCCATTAATTTCTCTAGTTGGTTTTATTTGCCTCTTGCTTAGATAAAATGAATTATCACATTATGGGGGAGTAATAAGCTATGTGCATATTACAATACCACAAAATGTGAACATTTGAGGTTTTCCACTTAGATTTGATATTATATATTATCTCATTCCTTTGTGGCATGTTTGCTCGAACAAGTTCCAATTTTTCTTTTGGTAATCCTTGGCTCTTGTTTGTGTGAGTTTTCTTGGTGTGGTTTTTCTCTAATATGCGTTTCCATATATTATGTGAGAAACCATTTGTTTCATTTTATTTTAACCATGGCTTTGCCGGTTGGTTTGAATAGTTGAAACTACCAACAAACCTTTTTCAAAATATGGTGTTTTATTTCTTATTTCTTGTCATATGCTTGTTTGTTCTGAAGTGGGTCTTGAACATCATTCCTATATACCACCGAGAATATCTCTATATACTCCTTGTCCATGACAGGTGATACTAATGATTGTGGTGGATTTTGCAGACTATCTTCACATTGGTTCTTGCGTTGAATTGCCTTATTTATTGCCTTTCTTGCCTCTTGCATGGATCCTAATCTTTCAATTGGTAGTGTTTAGTGTTGTAAATAAAATATGGAGAGTAATGATCCCTTGTGCGTGCATTTTGCATTCAAATGCAAATATCTAAGATAATGCATTAATCTTGGGGAGTATTCATTTTTATTTAGAACACTATCCTATCTATCAATATTTGATCCTTTCAATTGGCATTTGAGTCTTTATCTTATGTGTTGGTACCTTCAATTGGTATTAATTGAGATTTAATATCTCCTCCATAGATATTTGTTTCAATTGATATTTATTGTGGGAGTTTTGATACCTTATTGCTTTATTTCACTTTACTTGATTCCAGTCAGTATTATTCTCTTCTTGGTATCTTTTCTCCTAGTTGGTATCTTATTTTCAATTGGTGTCTTATCGATCATTTGTTGTTGTGATTCGATTCCTATTGATATCACACTTCATGTGTTGATGTGTTTTGGAATCAATCATATGTTGATTTGATTTTTCCTCAATCATGTGTTGATTTGGATTTTGATATAATTTAGACAACCTTTTGTATCACACTTTGGTGTGCTCTCCTCTTGGTTTACTTGGTGTTTTCATCCAAATTATATCTCGTTCGGTTCTAGAAAGCCTTTGCATGCTCGGTTACTAATTTATTTTATTTTAGCATGCTTATCTTTCTTGATCCAATATATAGGGTATACTCCATTCGAATCCTAAATCGGCTAAGATGTGCATGAAATTCAATTTCATATCTATATGCACATATTTATGTGGAGTATGTCCTATATATTGTAGTTGATCTAACTACTATGGGACCCAATGAGTTTGGGACCATTTTGTACTTTAATTGTGTTTTAGGTACAATGGAGATGCATTGGATGCTTGCCTCATTCATAAGGAAGGTGTTCTCACCGCGTGATTGTCGGAGTCAAGCTTTGATGACAAACCAACTCTCATCATCTTCATCGTCAATGCATCTCAGTAACAAGTATCCATCTCATGCATATCTTTCTAGTATTCAACCTTGTGTAGGTTGCCTCTTGGCATGAAATCCTTTATGTGCAATTGTTGTGGTTTTGGCTTGTTTTCTTCACTTGGTATATCTTTGTGATATTTGTGATGAAATTGCAAAAACCTTTTCTTTAATTGATATTATTCCTTGTGATACTTGTTGCCTATCTCAAAGCATCTCCACTATCTCTTGTTCCCTTAGTGATATGTGTGATGCATTTGATATATTTGAAGTTCATTTATATACAATGAGATAAATTTGAGCTATGTGCTATGCTTTTAAGCAACAATCTCGCTTGTATATTTATGACTTCCTTTTGGATACCTTGTTCTCTTTTTCCGAACTATTTCATATGTATATGTTTCTTTGCGGATGTATATCTTCAATGGTTTGTCTAACTAGAAACCTATACATATGAGAGAGGTCACCCTTTAGTTGGTATCCTAATTCTTTTGAGCTACCTTGTTTTCATCTATAATTCTTTGGTGGCTTCAAATTTGTCTCATGAGTGCTTGTCTTATTTTTATTGCTATCTTTGCACACTCATGTATTGTTGAAGACCTTTGACTTCATGCTTACCTTGGTGAGCATGTTGAAGTTTATTGGCTAAATGATCTCACTAGCTTTTGGCATTTTCAATTGGTTTTAGTTTCCAATTGGTATCCCTAAGCTTGTGAACATATTACTTTAAAAGATCTTCCTTTATCTCGGTTGGGCCTACCTTATGTTGAATCTTTGAAAATTGGTATCTTCTTATGGCTCAACCATATCTTTGGTGCAAGTGCGATGATTTGCTTTTGCTTTATGCACTCTTGCACTTGTTGCATGTTCTAGATGATTTTGGGGAGCGAGGAGCCATATTTGTGTACTCCTCAATAGTGCATGAACATTGCGGAGCTTCTTCCTTTTATTTAGAACTCTCGCTTGGATCTTTTTTACTGCTATCTTTTTGTGGAGATGTGTAGAATGATTTCATCTTTTTGCAATCTTTCGATCCTCAATATAGTTTGATTTCCTCTAATTATTCGTCAATGAATAAGTGCATTTGATTTCACTCATATATTGAGAAATGCACACTTTATGGAGGAACTCATATTATATGGCCTTCTAAATTTGTCTTCCTATTTCGGCAATCGATGCCAATGGGGGAGAAGTTTTAGAGGGTTTAAGGGAATTTGGGTTTTATGCTTTGTTGCATTTGCCTTTAATGCGCTTGCATCCTTGCTTGTTTGTCTTGCAAGGTGCTTTATTCTTTTATATAAAACCCTCTTATAAGGGATTGTCATCAATTACCAAATGGGGGAGATTGAAAGTGAATGGTTGCCCCCATGTGTGGTTTTGGTATTAATGTCAATCTCTATGGACTAATGTTTGTATTGAGCTATATTTTGTAGGTGTGTCCATTTGCATTGCTTGATCTCCATCTGTTGGAGTCAAGGCTAAGGGAAGAAAAGTATTTGTTGATCAAGGCTAAGTGTGTGTTGATCAACACTCAAGTCCCAAGTGAAGATATACCGAAGAGGTGCTTTCCCCATCTTGGTGTATGGGGGAGCGTCATGTAATCTTCACCGAAGCGAAATCGATAGGTGGTTCGTCTTGAGGAGATGAAGATCGTCTTCATCGACCTCAAGTGGTTTAATGCGCAAGGAAAGGTATGATCTGTAGGGTTTCTATTTTACCCGTCTCATGTTTGTTAGTGAGAGACTGGGTTATAGGATAGATAGCCGTACTATCAGAGAGGGCTCTCGACCGAATATCGTGATCGTATCGTCGTAGAGCACAAAACCTTTGCATCCATGCAATCATCTTTATTGGTTCTTATTTGTCTCTTATCGTGGTGTGGTCTTGGTGCTTGTCGTGCTCATCATGACAAGGCCAAGTGTCACCGAAAAAGGTTTTCATATGCGTCCCCTATTGCGTTTTCGGTATTGGAGAGTTTGCCGCCGGTTCATCCGTGCGGAAGATTTACGGCTTTTTCGGATTTTCAATGAGAGGTTTTACCTTTCCCCATTTATTTTAATAATATATTATTGGACTATGAGGTTTCTCTGCATATTCTTGTAGTGCTCGTTGTGACGATTCCAATGAGTCCAAGATTATCAAAAACGGAGTTCGTGGGTGAAAGTTATTGCGGTTTTATTCTCACTGTATTTTCTAAAAAGAAATTTAAAAAGAGAAAAAGAAAAAATAACAGGCAGGCCGTCCTGGCCGGGCCCAAGGCCGGCCTCAGGCCGGGAGGCTCGGGTGGGCAGCCGGCCCACCCCACACTGTTTGGCCCGCCCAGGCCGGGGTCTTCGAGCACCTAGCCGGCCCACTCGCATGCCAGGCCGGGATGGCAGGCCGGCGTATCTGCGTTGCGCGCTGCTTCGATCGCTGGCTCCTTCGCGGGAAAGATTCCCGGCCGGCCAGGCCGGGGTGCAGGCCGGACCAGGCCGGGGTCTCAGGCTGCACTTTTTCCCCTCCAACGGCCACTTTTTGTGGCCCTCTAAAAAACGGCTTCTTCCCCATTTTTCTAGTAGAGCTCATTTCTCTCTCTCCTCCATTGTTGCAAATTTTGAGAGCTCGATTTCTCTACTTCCCTTCGATGATTCTTACCCAAATTTAGGGAAACAAGAGAGGAGATCTAGATCCACTACTCCACCAAACAAAATCTCCTCTAAGTGAGGGGAACTCGTTGGATCTAGATTTGGAGTTCTTGGTGTTTCTCTTTGTTCTTCCTCCTAAATCCCTCCATAGCATTAGTTGCTTTGGTTGGATTTTGGGGAAGGATTTGACCACTTGGTGTGTTCTTGCCTTTTGCATTAGGTGCATTGGGTTGTGCTCCCCGGTGATTCGTGGGATTGAAGGTTGGGAGCTTGTTACTCTTGGGCCATTGGACCCTAGTCGGTGTTGTGGTGATTCTTGGGAGCCTCCAATTCGGTTGTGGATGCGTGCCCCAAGCTTAGTGGTGTAAAGGCTCCGGATTCCACCTAGAAGGATTCCGATAGTGGAAGGTGAACCAAACCCTTGGGTGCGTTCATCGGATAATAGGGTGAGGCCTTTGTGGCATCTTGATAGGCCTCTTGTGGCGAGCTCACACCCCTCCAACGAGACGTGCTCCCTTAACAAGGAGGAACTCGGGAATACATCCTCGTCTCCGCGTGCCTCGGTTATTTCTATACCCGAGCTCTTTACTTATGCAATTTACATTGTTGATAGCCTTCGTGCTTGAAGTTTATATCTTGCTATCACCTTGTTGTTATATTGCATAGCATAAGTTGTTGGTGCACATAGGTAAGACTAGTATATTAGGTTGTTGGCTTGTTAATTTAAACACATAGTTTAATTCCGCAATTATCAAGCCTTTAATTTGAAAAAGTTTTAATCGCCTATTCACCCCCCTCAGGCGACATCTCGGCATAGTTTTTTTCTTTCATAGTGCCTATAATTTTTTTGTGTTGTCACTGACCACATGAACAACACACAGCTGATGACGGGATTGATGAGAGTGTTCTTCTCCCACAACAACGCCAACAAGTACTCTTGATACCCTGAAAGGAAAATAATATATTAGGGATAGGTTGAGCCTCCAAGTGCAGAGTATGTAGAAGTGGTAGTTTTTCCCCAAGAAGGTGACTCGAGGGTTTAATATCGAACTCTCGGGGAATCAGTAGTGTGGGTTTTATCTTCTTGTCCTTCTCTAGATTTCCTGCAAACAAAATAGATTGCTTTGTGCCCTCAACCTCACCAAGTGGTTGTCAAGCACAAGGTGTGAGAATGATATTAAGATGATAATGAATGCAAAACAGTAAATAAATATGCAATGGTGGTAAATAAGTATGCAAGGATGATAGTAATGACGATGGATGGTATTTTTGGGGTTTTATATGTGAATGCAAGAAGTAAAAGTGTTTTTGTATTTTCTGATTTTAAAATGGCTGAATGTAAAAGATGCTTAAAAGTGGTTTGGAAAGTTGTTTCTATGATTAAAAATGGACCGGGGTTCATGGTTTCACACATGCACTCTCTCTTTAATATAGTGTGGCAAATGAGTAGACATAGATTTAACATATGAGATTGCAAACAAGGTTAATGACATGTTACTAATTATATGGGCATCACGTCCTAGCATAGAGACCTTTTGATTATTAGTCTCACTTATACTCCACCAAGATGTGAACTAAATCATGCACCTTAGTAATTAAGATAACATCAGAGTATAGCTTTAACATTGATGACATGAAGTGAAAATAAACACATGATGGATCTAGTCTTAGGTAGAGGCATGTCACTCCTCCTACCCTTCAACTGGTATTTGGTTTATCCCTACTGAGGTAACAAAGTAAGGTAAACACCCAATGGATCATGATATTAAGTTGTCAGCTTATCACTTCACCACCCCCGTTACTCCAACTAATGCACACGTTCTCCACACACGCTCTCATAAACATGCTTGATCATAACAAGGAACAAGAACGGGGTACATAATATGCATCTACTTTCATAACAAATATAACATTGCAATCTCAACATATATTAACTCATAGAAAGATCCACCACAATGGTAATACAACGGTGACC